>VDFB02111006.1:0-17926 GCA_007258455.2 Sequoia sempervirens
AGGATCATCTCCAAGGGCATCCCACATTTTCCTATTATTTAGGAATAACTACAAATGTCAATTTCATGATTTATTTCATCCAAATAATTAATCTCTTTTAATCCCAGTGTTTGTGAATACATTCCAAGGTCTTAGGAGATACTTGAAATAATCAATGTTTAGGATTTGCAATTAAATGGCATCCTATTTCCAACACAATCTTTGTTTGTGTTAACAAAGAGAGAACACACACAATGTACTCACTCACACTCGCAAGATTTGTTCAATTTTAAAAGCCCCAAATTGAAGTGTGGAGGCAATCTTTTAGACAACCTCATATCACCAAAAGACTTTTGATTCTCAAGATCTTCGTGAAGCGCAAGAGAAGTGCATACGCCTTTTAAATGATATTAAGTTGTAGAAAATATTACAAAGCAGAAAAAACACATGTTCATTTTAATTTCAAAGCAATAATGGATTATTTTTATAGCACCAAGATGAAGTGTGAAGTTTGCTTGTTCAATTTTTAGATCCAGAACCAATTCTAGTAAGTTACTAAATTTCTTTTTAACCCTTTGATTGTTCTTTTTAAAACCCAAATGAAATTTATTGAGTCCTAAAACTTGAAGAGACAAAATCCTTAAAATGGGATGATAATTGCTCCCAAAGTGTTTAAAAACACTTGTTACAATTAAGTGATGATGCCATAGAAAGCCTTTGTTTTTGTTTCCTCCTTTCCCTCTGGATCACTTCAACTTAGAAAAATTGGTCAAACTATAGAAAACAGAGCCACAAGAGAAGGTTAGAAGTCCAAGGTGATCAATATAAAAAGCACATGTTGAATTAAAATTGAAAAGTTGATTTTTACCCCACCCCAGCGGTGCAATCCGCAAAGGCGTCACTATTTTGAGAAATCCACCGGTGCTCCGTTGAAACCAGTGTTGCTCTATGGAGAAACAGAGACCGTGATTGCATCGTTGTTTTGCCAAGCATCACTCTTTTGAGTTTGATTGATCTGGCCTCAAGAAAATGACATAAGCATCACCCTTTGAATCAAACATAGCGATGCTATATAATGTTGTTTGTCTTTTGCAGCGTTGTTGTTTCCTGTAAATACAAAAAAAATGAAAAAAAAAAGAATTTTGATCAAAAAATGTGTTAATTTCTCAAGATTCGCCCTCCTAGCACCAAAATGTGAATGGTAGCTCTAGACCTACTCAAACATAGATAAACAACACAATGTTAGTCATCAAACACATCTAAAACAATCATTCCCCATGCAATTCATTCAAATGCAAAGAACAAGAAACAAAGAAAATAATATCAAATAAAAGCTACTAAATCTTCCTCAAAACATTCAAACTCTCAATCCCATGGGGGAATTGGTCCTAATTTGATGTGGAAAGTATCCTTTTCCCAATTCCTTGCAAGCTTTGATGAAATTTGATGAACTTTGATGAAGATTGATGCTCCTTGATGAAATTTGACCATAACCTAGCTAGGATGGATGAAAGCTATGAAAACTTGGATGAAGTGTTGATGAGTTTGCTCAATACCTGTTGATAATAACCTTGCATAAAGTTGTGGATCCAAACTCAATAGAAGAGTCCTCCATTTATAGGAATGAAGGATGGGGGAATGAAAGATATGAAGAATGTGGGACTAAACATAAGCCAATGGCATTGTACCACTTGTCAACATGCTAGTGGAGAGAGGTAGAGCACATTTCAATCAATGTGCAAATAAATGCAATTAGGTGGAAATTTGAAATTTGAAAGATGACTTGTGTAAGAGGGGATGTAAGAGGAGTTAATGCCACTTGGCTCAAGAAAAAGGACTTGTAAGAGGCTTTAATGCCATGTTGGAGGACAAGTCCTTTTAGGAGGGAGATTTCAAAATGAGGGAATATTCCAACTAGATGCCCTTTTGAATGAAAATAGAAGAATTTATAAATCAATTAAATTGATTTACTTGCACAAGTTGTAAAATCTAGAGGATTTGATGGATTAGAGTTAAGTTAATTAGGATTTAGTAAACTAAATGGAAATAGTTTGATTTGACATTTTGGCTTAGATTTTTTAGTTTATTTAAAAATCAAATGGGAGGAATAATGAATGTACATTTAATTAAATAGAAGTTTGATTTATTTAATTAAAGGAAGATGTTAGATTTAATCAAATGAAATTTAAACCTTGATTAAATGAACATTATGATTTAATCCAATGCAGGAGTTTATTTGAGTAAAGAGGAACATTAGGATTAATCAAATAAAATGATTTATTTAATTAATAGAAGATAATGACTTAATCAAATAAAGTGATTTATTTAATTAATAGAGGAATTATGATGAATTTAATCAAATAAATATTATTTGATTAAATGGTTAATAGAGAGATGATTTAGGTAGAATTGGTGTTAATAAATTAGGATCAAGTGTGCAAGATCAATTAGTATAATTTACGTGTCTACAACTAGGACCCATTCACCTTTAGTGGCAAATGAGTCCCTGTACACCCTAATCAATAGGATTTTTGGGCATGTTCTGGTGCTTTAGGCGCCTTTCTAATAATTGTAGATACCTGCACCAAGACCCATTCTCCTTTAGTGGCAAATGAGTCCCTGTACAACTTTTGACAACAAAATTTTTGAGTAGTTTTTGGTATCTGATAAACATTTATGCTTCTGTTCTAAAATCTAAAGAGTGTTAGTTGAAACAAATTATCTTTGCATTCAAATTCTTATTTATTTAGATAGATTTAGCAACATTGGGAAAAATAATTTCTTGCATATTTCAGTTATAGATAGCATTAGAATTTTGCATTTTCAGCGTCTTTGCATCAATAGACATGTTCAATTACATTTGAAATTCATTTGAAAATAAATGCAAAACAACAAATGAGACTCGTAAAGAAATTAAAATGTGTTGGATATTGTGGTTGTGTTGTTGATATGTGGTTATCATTGATGTCAACACTATTAGCATTATGTCATTTGAAGTTGTATATGTCGAGGATATTGAGAAAATTGTAATGGAGTGAGTTATAGGTTGT
Organism: Sequoia sempervirens; assembly: GCA_007258455.2. Classification (NCBI taxonomy): domain Eukaryota; kingdom Viridiplantae; phylum Streptophyta; class Pinopsida; order Cupressales; family Cupressaceae; genus Sequoia; species Sequoia sempervirens. Next base: position 3,030 of record VDFB02111006.1, read on the forward strand.
CAGTGGTGAAGTGAAGTTTAGTCTATCAGTGAGTTTCATACATTGATGATCAGAGGTTGTGGACTAAATGGTTTTTTGTTGAGTGTATCTAGTTTATCCATGTCGAGTTTCAGAGATCTGCATGAAGATTTGTATTTTAATAGTTTTTATGTTGCTTTAGTTGGTGTTCCTGATTGAACATAATGTGATTTCAGTTAGTTCAGCTATTGTGGATGCTTCTCTAATGTTTCATGAGGCTTGTGGATGTTTCTATATCATACTCTATCTTTGTTGCACATCCGCATTGATCATTGTGCTCGTAGTTGGCGATTTTCTCTTGCGTGTTCATGCTTTTCATGTTCTTGGCCGACATGGTGTTTGTAGCATGTTGTGGATCTTCAAGGAGTAATTAATTAAAGTTTTTTTGTGTTGGAGATGTTGATTTGGGTCTTCATTATGTTGTGGCCAACTTTGGTTAATTCACATTGTTAATTGTTATTGATTTGGGCCGATAGTTCATATTCATTTTATTATTTTGTTGAGGTTGACATGTTGCAATGTAATTTCATGTGGCGGATATATAAGGGTGATTATTTTTTTAATTGATGTATGCTCACGTGTGTGTGTGAATAATGTTTTAAATCATTCAAAAGCAGAGTAGAGTGTGAAGAAGTGTGAAGAAGAGTGAAGAAGATTGAAGAAGTGTTCATGTGCTTAACCAGAATTGTGATTAGGCATTATCAAATGCTATTTTATTAGTTCAAATCCCTATGGATGTAATCTAAATCTTTTTGTAAGATAGTGTGTCTTCCTTTGGGATGTGAGTCTTTTTGTAATTGAGAAGTGAGCTCTAGGAAATGTGCCTAAATGCATTTGCATTCCCCATATTTCATTTCTTTATACTTTTAAAAGGGTATAATCTTATGGACTAACCTCCACCATCATTTTTCCCCTAACAGGGTTTCCACGTTAAAAAAATATTGGTGTTATGTGTGTTTCTGATGTGTTTTTTATTTATGCTTTCATGGTTAAGAATCAGATTTGAGAATAAGGTTAATAAGTTAATAAGTTTTAAAATTCTATGACAACTGATTCACCCCCCCTCTCAGTTGTTTGCCCTTGTGTTGCCAACAAAATGATGTTTAGTTTCCTTTTAAAGTTTGACCTACCCACCAAGCCTTTTAGGAGTGATGATTTTGACATGTTAGATAAAGCCCTTGAGGAATTTATCTCACAAGGTTCATCCACTAAGGCTTTTCATGACAAACATAAATACAAAGATGCTAATACCATCACACCACAACTCATAATTTATCCCCCTTCACAAAAACCACAAGTTCAAAACAAGCATGTGCTCATCCTTGAACCACCAAAAAAAAAGACTTCATTTGACAATGGTAATGCTTCACAACAAAAGAATGATAATACTGTTGCACATACTTACAATAGAAGGAACAATAGGAAGCAACAAACACCTTTTGTTCCATTACCATTTCCTAATCCTATTTTTTCTAGTGCTCCTCATTTGATGACAAATAATGGGAAGGAATATAACCTTGTTGAACACCTTAAGAATACTCCTGCTAAGATTTGTGTATGGGAACTACTTCAAGTATCACCTAGTTATCATAGCATACTTCAAGAATCCTTGCAAAACGTTATGATTCCTTCTAACACTAGTTCAAATGATGTAGCAACAGATGAATGAAATGAACTTGGACATAGTCTTTCACCAAAGTGAGCTACCTCCTTTGGAAATTCATAAGAAATATGAAGCTTTCAACATAATAGTCTTCATCAACAAAACAACAACAAAACAGACTCTTGTTGACAATGGTTCAACCTTGAATGTGTGTAGTGTAAGCCTTTTGAAAAGGATTAGAATGAGTAACAATGATATTAAACCTAATTCTTTATCTATTAAAGGATTTGACAACATAGTAAAATAACTGCTCGGAGTTATCACATTACCTATTAGAATTGGGGAAGTAACATTTCAAACTCCATTCCACGTAATGCCTGATGATCTTTCTTATAATCTCCTTTTAGGGAGACTGTGGATTCATGAAATGAATGGTGTGCCTTCCACTCTACATCGTATCATGAAGTATGTCTATAATAACAAAGTCAACACACTAAAAGTTGATCCCAAACCTAAAAGTTGTTTAATGGCTAAAAGAGAAGGATAAAATCCTTTGAAAGCATTGGAATCCTATACACCACAAGCCACAACAGAAGAAGTAAAATAACAAGAAACAAACATTGATGAACTTAAGTTAAGTTGTTGGAAGATGATTGGGGATCCTTGTATTTCACACCAACATTCATGGGATTGTATAAAATAACAAGAGACATCAAAAAACAAAAAGAAACCAATGGTAATGTCAACGTAAAATTCAAAGGACATCTCACAGCCATCAATCTCATCTACTTCAGATGAAGACGCAAGTCATACAATGAACTTTGATGAGATGGATTATCAACAGCCACCAAACCTGAAAGAAATGGAAAGACTTTATGGGAGAGGTTATGAGCTTATGAAACAACTTGGGTATAATGGAAAAGGATGTGAAAAAAAAATAGCAAGTCATATGTATTCCTATAGAGCATAACACACAAGAAACAAAAAATGTCTTGGGATATTTCCCTTCTAAGATAACACAAGAAACAAATCAACCTTCACTCAACATCAACACTATCATATGTAACTCTAGCAAACCAATTCTCACCTTGAAGCATCTTGAGTTGCTCAATATGAATTATGATGAATCTTTGGAATACTTTGAGGATGATGAAGCTTTAAAAGAAATGCTATGAGTCTATGATAAATCATTCCCACTCCTTACAAAGAAATAGGTCACATGTGTATTGGTTAGTACTCAACAAGCTAATGAAGACAATCAAAGCAATGGGAGTACCAAAGAGAAAGAGTATGATGCTGAAATATCAAAACCAAAACCACTTCCTTTAGGAGATATAATCTATATACCAATGAACATCAACAATGAGGAGAAAATAGCCCGGTATTGGCGTAGTGTGATGGTTTATAGGTGGCATTGTTGTTCTTGCCACCAAAGGTTCAAACCTTGTTGGGGTGTATTGTTGAATGGTTGTATCGGGTTCATAACTCCAGTCAAAGTGTTTACCCTTGAATAAAAAACAATGAGGAGAAAACAATTAAACTAGGGAAGCGTCTTGATGAAGATGAACAAGAGGATCATGCAACCTTACTTCATGACTTTCCTAAAATCTTTTCTTGGACTTACTTGGATATGCTAGGAAATGATACTAAGATTGTAACACATAACATAGTCCTCTTAGAAGATGCTAAACTAGTGCATCAGAAGATACAAAAAATGAATCATAAGATAACATTATTGGTCAAAACCGAAATTGAGAAACTTCTTGACACCAGATTCATTCGAACTATTGATTATTCTTTGTGGATCTTGAATATTGTCATAGTGGAAAAACTTGACAATCATATTAGGATGTGTACAAATTTTAGAGATTTGAATAAATCATCTTTAAAAGATGGCTTTCCCCTTCCTAATATTGATATGATAGTAGATTCCACTACGAGACATGCTTTGTTGTCATTCATGGATGGATTTTCTAGATATAATCAGATATTTATTAACCCTCAAGACCAATATAAAATAGCTTTCACCATTATTTGGGGAACCTTCTGTTGGGTGGTCATTCCTTTTGGATTGAAAAGTACAGGCACAACATATCAACAAGCTATGACACTGATATTTCATGACTACATACATAAGATTTTGGAGGATTATGTTGATGACATTTTAGCTAAATCCTTAACTCGACAAGATCATGTAAATATTCTCTGTAATTTTTTTGAGTGAATACAAAAATTCAACATGAGATTGAACCTGAAGAAGTGTGTCTTTGGTGTAGATAGTGGAAAACTTTTAGGTTTTATCATATCTCATAGAGGCATTGAGGTGGAAATGAAGAAAATTGAGGCTATAGTTAGCATGCCACCTCCCAAAAAAATATCTCAATTGCATACTCTACAAGGAAGGATTCAGGCTATATGTTGTTTTGTAGCCTCCTTGGTGGGTTGAACATTACCATTCACCCAACTCCTTAAGAAAGAAGTTCAGTTTGATTGGAAGGAGGATTGTAAATAGGCCTTTAAGAGTTTGAAATATTATCTTTCTACTCCACCTATTTTACAACCCGCTATGAAACACAAGTCATTCATCCTTTATACAGTAGCATCAACCTATGCTTTGGCAGCATTGTTGGCTCAACAACATGATAACAATAACATCCTATTTATTACATTAGCTAGACCCTGATTGACTATGAAACAAGATAGACAACCATAGAGAAACAATGTTTGGCTCTTGTGTTTGCTACTAGTAAATTGAGACACTATTTATTGAACGTTGAAATCCATGTTATTACAAAGTTTGATTCTTTAAAACATCTCTTTACCAAAATAGATTTGTTAGGGCACTTAGCTAAGTGGGTTATGTTGTTAATTGAGTCTGACCTTAAGTTTGTTTTGAAAAAATTAATTAAAGGGAAAGCCTTGACCAACCAATTAGTTAATTCTCCCTCTCCCCTAGCATTGCCCAACATAGACTCATTCCTTGATGAAAGTGTGTTGACTGTATAAAAAGATAAAGAAACATGGGAATTATACTTTGACAGTTCTAAGTGTAGAACAGGTTCAGGACTAGGAGTTATCTTAATTCCTCCTTCATGTAAGCCTATTCCCTTATCTTTTCGTATAAACTTCCTATGTACCAATAACACTATGGAATATGAAGCTTTAATAGCTAGCATATGTTCCATGTTTGCGTTAAAAGTCAAACACATCTCTATATTTGGGGATTCACTCTTAATCATTAAACAGATAAATGGTGTGTATCAAGCAAGGCATGATAAGCTTGTCCGATATAGAGATATTACATTGATACTATTAAACAAGTTTGAATCATATATGATCAACAACATCCCATGAAAGGATAATAGACATGTAGATGCAATGGCAAGCACTGTTTGTCTTGTAACTCTCGACAATCCTCTTGTTCACTTCACATTTAAAGTGCAAATGATACCAAAACCATCGATAGATGATGAGAGCAAAGAAGTGTTATTGAATGACACTGATAGTTCTAGTGAATGGTTTACATCAATATTCAATTACTTGAAAGATGGTACCTTTTCGGAGCCTACAACTAAGAACACTCAAGCCCGTATGTGAAAACTTACATCCAAATATATGATCTTAGCCGACATTCTCTATAAAAGATCATTTAATCACCTTTTCCTTCGATGCCTTAAGAAATCCAAAATCCCTATAACACTTGAACAAGGGCATGTAGGTGCTTGTGGAGGTCATTTTGGAGGAAGATCCTTAGTTCAAAAATTAATCCACATTGTTTATTATTGGAGACATATGGAACAAGATTTTTTTTAGTACATGAAGAAGTGTCATAAATGTTAGGAACATAACAATTTGATTCATGCCCCTACCTCTAAACTTCAAACTCACATTCCTATTTGGCCATTTTCAATTTGGGGTTTGGATCTTATTGGGAAGATATAACCACCTTCTTTTTTTAGACATACCTTTATCATTACTACAATTGATTACTTCAAGAAATGGGTAGAACTATCCCATTTTTTTCTACAACCGTTTATGCAATATGTCATTTCATATTGGAACATATTATTGCTCGCTTTGGTCTCCCTTTTGCATTAGTTTGAGATAATGGAACCCCATTCAAAAACAATGATATGAAGAAATTCTTGGAAATGTTCAATATTCAACATCATTTTTCAACACCATACTATCCAAAATCAAATGGACAAGCAGAAGCAACTAATAATACTATTGAACAAATTCTATGACAGACAATAAGCAAACACACCAAAGATTGGCATACACAATTAACCTCCACATTATGGGCTTATCGTACAAGCGTTAGAACATCCACTGGGAATACTTTGTATAACCTGGTCTACAGTGCTAAAGAAATAATGCCTTAGAGATAGAAATTCCATCAAGAATTTCTCTTAAAGGGATCATTTATGGAACTACCTACAAAGAACAATTGCATCAACTTGAAAGAGTTGATGAACAACGTATTAATGTTCTCAAAAACTCACAAGCTTACTCTAAAAGAATGCAACGTGGTTACAATGATAATGTCATTCCCCATGAATTTAATCAAGGTGATCTAGTGTTATATGAAAACCAACAAAATGTCAATGCTCTCTTGAACCAAAAAGGAAAATTTAGCTCTAATTGGTTAGATCCTTACAAATATCAAAGAAAAGTATGGATCTGGAGCTTATACATTAACAAAAATGGATGAAATACCTCTAAAGGATCCTATTAATGTCACACATTTGCATTGGTATCACATTTAACCTTTTCTATTTTGAATGGTATGTTAGAAGTAATGTTGTTAGGTGAAGTACATGATTCCTATTTTATCTCACATTGCTTTCTTCTTTGATACATAATAACAAGCGTGTATCTTAGATTCTAGGGTAATTAATCAAATATTTTGTTTAATTACTTTAGTCACCATACTATTCAAAACCCAGTGTGTTATGTTAATTTAAATCCTTACATGAATTTAATACCATTAGATCATAAGAGTATTTAAGTTAACATAGCATTTCTTAATCACAATGTAGTATCTAAAATAAACTATGAATGGTTAATTAAATCACATAAAACATTAAATCATGGCAACATTTATTAAATATTCTTACAAATGATATTTGATAAATCACATTAACATTTAATTCAACACAACATAATAAACAAAAATTCTTATATATATAGTCATCAATTTTTTTTGGGTACATATGCATCAATGAGTACAATGCTAGTAGGGTCTATGATTACCTGACCCCTCAAGGGTCGGTGACCTCTATGGCTATCGTGAGATAGTAGTGTGAGATCACAATATGATCAGGTCTCTCTATAGACCCTCTCGTATCCCTGATGTCTTGGCATCCTACATGAGAGCCTCAACATGCTCTCTGTCTACACAGTCCCTATCTTCCTGTATCCTTGCAATCTCCTCCCATAGCCTCAAGATCTCTTCCCTTAAGTCACTCTCCACCCTGCTCTTAGCAATGCCTTGAGAAGTTGAAACTATTGTAAGCTATGCATGGAGCTCATCAGTGTGACTAGTGGCCCTCTCATAGGTCATACCCAATCTCACCATAGACTCAAAAATATCTGCATGTGAATCCATTGAGGGTGGGAGAACTTACTCTCCCAAGACATCATCCTCAGAATGTAACAAAGGCACTAGTGTTGTGGTCGCTCATTGGTAAAGATCACATCACTCTCGTGTAGATATTACAAAATAGATATTATAAAGAATATCAGTAAACATCATAATAATATATAAATCAAATGTGCAAAAGAAACATATATAAAGAAATAACATAAATTATCCAAATATCACCTAGATCATCAGTATGCCAATCGGGGTATGCCTGTATGATGGTGGTACCTCCATGTGGTAATTTCATGGTTGTTCTACTACTACCCTCCTCGTGCTCATGTGTATGGAACTTTGATCTGATAGTATCATGTATTATGATCAATTTGATAAGAGGTATCTTGGCACTAGCAGAAGTAGTTGGATCCCCCTTTGTCTTAGCAGTGTCCTCACTAATGGGTTGGAATCCAAATCCTCCTCCCCCTCCTCCTCATAGTACTCATCCTCCTCCCCCCCATATAAGTTTGCAAAGATATTGAGTGTGGTAGCATCATCATCTGTGGTCATCATCTTTGTCCTCTTTGCAACCTAAAAGAGGTCTAGAAAAAACCCACAGGGTGATGTAAAGGGAACATTGGTGTTGGTCTAGCTATAGTCCACCACTCCTTGTAGACCTAGGTGGTACCTATGTCATCCACCTCAGAGTCTAGGGGTGGATCAAGGTCCTCGTCATCAAAATCAATGAAGTATACATCATCTCTTGTAAGATGGTGGAAGTTGTCAGGGCTAGCGACACTGTGTGCTAATTGACTATATGTTGGCCTTGAGCAAGGAGTACCTAGACATCCCAAACTATCTCATAACTGGGAATCCAAATCCTTCTCCCCCTCCTCCTCCTCATATTCCTCCTCCTCCCCATCTAAGTTTGCAAAGATATCGAGCATGGTAGCATCATCATCTATGGTTGCATCTATGTGGTCATCGTCTATGTCCTCTCTACTACCTAGAAGAGATATGTAAAAACCCATAGGGTGAGGTAAAGGGAACACTAGCGTTGGCCTAGCTATAGTCCACCACTCCTCATAGAATTAGGTGGTACCTATGTCATCTGCCTCAAAGTTTGGGGGTAGATCAAGGTCCTTGTCATCAAAATCATTGAAGTATACATCATCCCTCGTAAGACAACGATAGTCCCTGGTGTTGGCGGCACTGCGTGTTGATCAACGCTGTGGTGATCTCGAGTGAGGAGGTACATGGACATGCCCAAACTGTCTCATCACCCAATCATAATAAAAATTCGTAACCACATAGTCATGTTTTCCCAGCATAAATTGGTCCATCTATAGTCTACGCATCTCATGTCAGTGATCTGCCCATTGCAGTATCCATTGATATGGTCTCCAATAGATATCATCCTCGTCCAACCGATCAAAGGTGATCCTCTAGTGTAATAAATCTCCCTCATTCCATGTTCATCTGAGTGGGTAGCTAAAAACCCTCATCTCACCTAGAGGGCTGCTGTAAGAGGAAATCCAGTGGGCCTAGTACGTGTAATATGCTCAAAGCACCATATCTATAGCAATGTACAATGTACGATGATACGAAGCTCTCAAAATGCAAAGCAACTGAGATCATAGTATAAATGCATGAGCATCTCGTGACCCCATGCACAAATGGTTTGCTACTCTTCCATCCCTTTGAAAGTATGAACTAGGCCATTGTCTAAGTGTGCCCCATGACCTTCTCGAACTAGTGTAAATGCTACAGTCATGATCACAATTCACTGCAAAAGTGGTGACAACATATTTAGGATCCATTTAAACTCTACGCATGGTCTAATGCTCAAATAGCACATAGGCCACTATAGACAATAACATATATCATCTCTCATCTATGCAAATGATCTTGAAAGGTGGAATTTTTTTTTCTTTCCTTCAAGGGTTTAGGACCTAGAAGGACAATTTTCACAAACTTTCACTCAAGAACAAACCCTTGATATCTCAATGCAAAGGAGAAAGAGATCTTGCAAGAGTGTTGTTCTAGGGGATGAATGCAAACTAATATGGGGTTCACCACCAAGTTTAGACTTGGAAAGACAAATGAAATGCAAGATACAACACTAAACCCTAATTACATGTTATGCACTACAAAATGACCTAGTAAAGTAAATGAAATGAAATAGAAAGGAAGATGTGCACCTGTAAATATAGGATGATGATGCACTCCAAATCATAATTTTAATGTTCTAAATGAAGGTTCACCAAAATGAAACGTAGAAAATGTGGTACAATGCTATCATATCCATGGTTTTAGGACATAGAGCACACCCACTTTCCCAATTTCATTCAAGGATAACCCTAGAGATCTCAATGCAAAGGAGAAAGAGATCTTGCAATAGGGTTGTCCTAGGGGTTAATTATAAACTAATGAGGGGTTCACCAACAAGTAAGAACTTGGAAAGACAAATGTAATGCAAGTGGAAATTTAAGATGAAATGTAAAACCATATTTCAATGCAAACTTTCACTAAATGACCTAAAAATACAAATGAAACAAAACATAAAGCTATAGAATGAAATGTATGCACCTGGAAATCTGGAGATGGTTGAATGGAGCTCAGAAATGCTAGAAAATATGACTTTTTGACCTACTTGGACTCATTTTCCAACTTGGAAGAATCAGACCCAGATCTATATTTTTGCACAAGAACCGGTTTCAAGGAAAAGGGTATCTAAATCTGTAAATAGTTATGAAAACACCTGTAGTGGGACTCATTTTCCACTTCTGGTGAATTAGTCCTGTTCTACTTTTTTGAGAATTCAAACTTCATATCTACACTCCAATCTCTGCCCTTTCCTTCCAAATTGGTTTCCGGATTTGAATATGAGAAAATACCTGCAAAATAGAATATAGACTTGATTTTATTATGGGGGGTTTTCCTTAATGAAACCCATAGTTTGGAAATTAACCCTTGATGAAAATGATGAAATTTGAATGTAAATGTAAACATAAACCCTATCCTTAAGTGTGTCTAATACTGGGAAATATGAAACATGGTGCAACCCTGTTCTAATGTGTAATAATGAGATGCATAGATGAAAATATGACAATGGATGGCTCAATTTGAGAGATCTCTAATCACTCAAATGGGACCAATGATGCTTGTACCTTCTTTAGGCTGAAGGTAGAGTGATAATGGAGGATGGAATCACTTAAGAAACAAGTCTTTAGGCTTGGATTGATGGCTAGTTGCATCTCCCCAACCTAGAATCCATCATGATTCACCATAGACAAACATGATCAACCCTTAACAATGATAGATCTTGAATGAAAGTGAGCTTGAAGACTTGCAAAAACACTTTAATGTTGCTTCAAGACTTCAACTTTGCTTTCTTTTGAAACTTGAATACTCTTGTGAATGGATGCTTGAAGATTCTTGATGCTTCTCTCTTGAAATTGCTCTTGAAAAATGCTTGTTTAGATTTCTTAGCTAAAATAATGACTTAAAATCTTGCTTATATAGGCATTAACACCTAAATTACCATTATTTGGATCTCAAAGGTCGACACCAAACAAAAATTTGAGTTAAAGAGGTGATTTTCATGCTCAAATTTGAAAAAATCCCCAAATGGGACTCATTCACCCAAGGTGACGAATGCGTCCCACCTAGAGGAACTCATTCACCCAAGATGGTGAATGAGTCCCACCCTAGGTTTTTAAGGTGGGTTATCAAGATTTTTGATGTTTTAAATGATTTTGTTAGGTTTTAAGTTGAAATAAGCCTCAATATCCAAAATAATGAGTCTTAGGGGCCTATTAATGATGATTAAAGGGTTAGTTAATGTAAAGGTACTAAAATAGGTCCAAATTAAATGAGAAATTTCCCTATCTCCGAGAAGGGGGGTCAATTTCCGTCATTAGAGTAGGTTATTGGCATATCCGAATGCAGAAACAAGAATTTCAAGGTGCAAAGGAGAATAGAAAATATGGAAGTTAGAGACCAAATTTAGAGATTTTCAGAAGGACCTAGCAAGACCTATTCACCTTTAGTGGAAAATGAGTCCCTATTAGGATTTGAAGGGCAACAAATTCTACAATCTACAAGCTTCTAGTTTAGGTTCAAAGCTCCCCGAACTAACCTACCAAGACCCATTCTCCTTTAGTGGTGAATGAGTCCTTGTCAACAATTCAGGAAAGCCAAATTTGACTAGGTGCACAATTTTATCTCCTTATTCTGCCAAAAAAATTATAGATTCATACTATTTTGTGTTAGATTTATACATTTCAAGTGTTAGACCTAGAATTAGGGTTTTCATATTGCTTGAATTTATTCTCCACAAGTTGTGATTTAGCTCACCACCCTATCCTTGTGTAAAGGAGAGATTGCAAGATCCCTTAATCTTGATTCAATTCACCTCTTGGTTTGATAGTTGTTTCAAGATTCTTGGATCTCATCTTTTGAATGAAACCCTAATATAGAGAAAGTGGGTTGGAGATATTCTCTTATCCTACCTTTTCTCTATGTTTCAGAGATCTTAATGATTTGAATTTTACCAAGTAGTCTTCAATGGTGGAAAATTAATCTATAGTAACTAAAGCCAATTCATCCTCCAATTGCATGGAATGTAACTCACTAATTGCACCAATGAGATTCTTGTACTTATCCCAAACATGCTTAGGAGTTGTACATTCCTTAATATGAAAGAATAAAATATATGAAACATGCATTGCAATTAAACCCTTAACTTCGTCACATTTATTCCTATGAGCAAATCATTCATACTCTTTGGTAAAATCAGGTTGGTGATCACTCAATGTGGATCACAAACCCTTTGAACAAAGCAATATCTATATTTTTACCTTCCATGTATGATAGTTATGAGGATTCAACACTTAAAATCTTGGTTTAGCGATGAGATCAAGTACCAAGAGTGCAAAAAAGGAAAATATTTGAATCAAACTGATATGCAACCTCCCAAATTTGATAATACAACTGAAAAATAAACTCCCCCCCACAAAAATAACTTCTCCAAGAGTTAGGATGTCCAATTTATGAAGAAGAAATAAAATATGAAAAATATGAATATCTCACACTTGGGGCTAAATCTAAAAAAAGTATATGAACCAAATCAAAGAGTTCCTCAATACCTTCCAAATGCAACTTGAATCACAAAAATCAGAGAAACCAACAAAAAGTTATGAGTTCATAAGTCCAAAGGGGTGATCTAACTTCAATTGTGAATAATTTGTACTTGTAGAAAAATATGGAAAAAATACTTGCACTACTGCGAAGTACTTGAAGAGTGATTTTCGCTGATATCTCATTTACTAAATTTGGAGATTGTGGTGAAAAGTTATGTAGAATTGAAAAAAGGTCATATTTTAGGCACTTGGGGGCCAAAATTGAAGACTAAATAGGCACAAATTTCAAAGGCTAATCAGGCGCAAATTTTTAGCTCTTGTTTCTTCATGTGTCTATGGGGTTAGAGGGTAGAAAAAAAGTCGCTCAATAAAAACCTTGACTGTTGGCTTTAATACAAAGTTTTTCTATTAAAAAATTACAATCCACAAAAAATTTCATTGCATATAAAATGTTGAGGAAAAACTTTTCATAAACTTGTGGCTATAAATGAATGTTGTACCATCTGTAGAGAAATGATAGTAGATTGATGAGCCATTCTGACAACTGACATAGGTAGAACCTACAGTGTAGAAAGATTTCAGTGGTCATGGGAGTCAACAAGGGCAATGAATGAGCTAATGATGAAGGAATCGACACCGACAAGAGTTTACAACAAGGGGCTAACAACCAAGGCCAATGATGAGTACAAAGACTCAACAAGAGAAATGAGTAGCTAGCGTAAGTCAAATCCATGAGCTCGACTATAAATGTTGACAAGATAGGACAATCACTGGTCAATGAAGTAATGGTCTGCAGAATAAATAGATGTGAGTGTTGAAAGGATTAACCGACAGGTTAATGAGGGTCAACATATAGTGTGCGATGCCCACAAATAAATGTTGTCTGACCACAAAGGAAACATCATAGAGTATGTAGAAGGCTGACAACAACTACTTTAAAGTAGCCAATATTCCATCCCAAGACATGAGAGCTTACTCAAAAAGCCCTATGCCAAGTTGTATGTTCCTGAAATATAGCTACGTCATGAAAAAGGAAGAGTTGTTGGTGTAGAAGGGCACCCAAGCTCTTTGATGAACTACTTCAAGAGGCTGAGGAGGTTGCAGGGGTCTTGAAGACCTATAAACCATTCCAGAACATCAACTATGATATCTTGAAGCCTATAATGGCATTTGGCATGGATGAGTGTAATAGGAAGATCAAAAGTCCTAAGGGTCCTGATAAGGACCATAGGACCAAATTGACTTGTAAATGGAACAATGATGTTCTAGGAGTTTAAATAGGTATATGATGTTTTAATTAGGTTAACTAAGGTTGAATTGACAAATGCAATAGAACTTTAGAAGGTTTTTAGGTAATAGAGATTTGTAAATAAAGAGTTGGAATTCAAAAATTTTGAAATCCAACTTTGGGTGAAAGTGAGTTTTAGGAGTTTAGGCAATAATTATGTAATCAAAAGCAATCCAAACAGTTTGATCAATTGTGGGACGAGTCTATAAGCTTGGAGAGGAAATAATTTTCACAGGAGGGTTAGCTGATATTGCAAGTACTGTACGGACTACTACAGAAAATCAATAAAAACTTCAATCTTTTTACATTTTCTTGAGTTTTCTTAATGAATATCTAATTCCTTTTGATGAAATGTCCCATTAGATGATCTAGGGACTTGATTTTACATTTATTTAACCTCTTTCATGTCCTGATAAGTAGTAATAATAGTTTCTTTGCATAATACATTGACTGTCCACAGGAAAGTTCTATTTTTTCATTAATTTTGAGAGTCTTCATGAAATAAATGATCCATTTCATGGGAGATTGTGACTGTCACTTGTGAAATGGATCATATTTAACATGTATCATATATTTATAACAAGATAATGTGTAGGAAAGAGGAATTCTAGGGTGTACACCATAATTTGATAGTGGAAAGAGCATGAAAATGGAGTCTAAGGTATAGTAGTAGGAGATATGCCTTAATATGAGGTTTTTTTTTAGTTGAAGGTGTTTACATATGTTGATATAATGGTGAAAAGTTAAAGAAAAGGTTTTGGAAGTTTTGGGGAGGCTAGATTTCAAGAAGCCCTATATTTGGAGCAATTTATTGAGGGTTTTTTGTTTAGGATTATGAAAGGTGTCATAGAAGACCAAGACCTTGAAAATATTTTTTTTGGAGACATTTTAAGACACTGTTGAAAGTATCATAGTCAGGGGATAAGAATGGAATAGGGTTGCTCTGAAAAAGAGGGCTAATTAGGCCTTAAATTTGAGGAAATAATAGATTTTGGTAGGTTTGATCCAAAACAAGTGTTATCAAGGTTTTGATATGTTGTTTTTCATCTTAAAACACCCTTGAATCAATCATTATATTGGGGATTCCTTTGGGAAATTTGAGTGAAAATTCAAAAAACCATCGCTAGAGGCTTAGTTGGGCTAGAAGCCTAGTCAAGGTGCAAAAGGTAAGTTTTTGTTTAAGACAGAGGTCTGGGGCTTTGAAACCATTCAAGACAAGTTTGGTTGGGTTCCTTGAGATCACTCCAAGGGTTTGGGTCCATA
>VDFB02111007.1:0-59504 GCA_007258455.2 Sequoia sempervirens
GGTCGTTTTTGGTGGGTATTGTCATTCCCACTCCTTCACTTTAGTATTGGATTTAGTACAGGCGTTTGTTGTTCAGTGTTCGCCAGCTTCTGACGACATAGAAAAATACTGAGTTTGGAGAGAGTTATGAATATTTTTGTGGTTAAGTTAATGATTTAACTTATTGGTTTATTATAAAGTTAAATTGACTTTATAAAAGTAAAAAAAAGCCATTTAAATATATTTAAGTGATGACTTAAGGTTATAAAGTGAAATTAAAATCACGTAAGTCATCAAAAAAGGTATGCCACTTGGTTAAGTGAAATATTAAACTTCTAAAGTGACTTTATACATTTTAAATGTATTTAAAAAGCCCATGTCACTTTAGAAAATCGTGCTTTTTTGGGGATATACGGCAAAAGGGGCAATTCAACTTCATTCATTCATGATCATTTGAAATTGCTTCTATTTTATCTTCTCTGTGCATTTGTCTGAGACAAGGGTTACAGTGAATTTCTTCCATTGGAGAAATGAGATATCTTCAGTTTTTTGCAGACTTGAGGCTATGAAAAACCAGTTGAATCTTTTCTACAGGGATGGCTTCAATTTAGAAGTCAATTTGAGCTTCATCAGAGATGTACTTTTTCAGTTATTTACAAATTTCAATAAGGAAAAGCAGATTGGTTGAATTTCCTTCATTCAGCAGCTATAGGCAACAAAAATCTCCAGCTGTACATTCTCCTTGAGCTGGCCGTACTTCTCTTGGGAGGCGTGTTTCTCCAAAAGGCTAAAACGTCTTTCTTTTGGGCTTACATTGGTTACCATTTTGGACGCCTTGATCTCTCAAGGCTTTGGATGCAGTTTCTGTGCAGGGGAAACTTAGATCTAGAGGTGGGACGTTGATTTTCATCAAATCCAACAATTCTTGCCTAGCATGTATAGATCCACCTTATTTAATTAATCTGGAGGTTTCCGGTTATGTTTGCTGTATGTAATCTCTTTGTTGCAATTGTTTAAGACTTATTACAATGGCAGTTTCTCAGTTTTAGCTTTAAATTCCATTTTATCATCATTTTATGTTTGGTGCACTTCCCAAAAAACTGCCTAAAAACTCATTAAAACAAGCAAAAGCACTCAAAACAGTCAGTTCAGCATCAAAGATTTAAGTTGAGCTAGCTGGGCTCATCACACAAGCATACCTTCATTCACCTTCAATTGTCTTGCCAAATGATGGGACCCTTGAGCCCTGTCATCCCCATACAAATTTTCTGATTTGTAATCAACACTATGATAGGATGTTGAATGACCGTCATTAACTGATTGGAAAACGTCGTCATGTGCACCATCATCATTGCACGCATCCATGCCATATGCACTGGTGTTATGAACCTCATGTTAGTTTTAGGATCAGATTTGACAGAAAAGTAGAAATACAACACATGAACAATAAACACAACAATTTACCTTGGGAAAACCCCCTCCTACTCGAGGGAGAAAAAACCCAGCAAATAATCTATCTCTTATATAGTGAATGAAAGAGCAGAAATCTGGTTACAATTGGGGCCAAACTCTAGGCCGATCTGAAATAATAAAACACAATACCTCTCCTAGATGCGAATGTACAATTACAATGAATTCTCCTTGA
Source organism: Sequoia sempervirens (assembly GCA_007258455.2). Lineage (NCBI taxonomy): Eukaryota > Viridiplantae > Streptophyta > Pinopsida > Cupressales > Cupressaceae > Sequoia > Sequoia sempervirens. The sequence goes on from VDFB02111007.1 coordinate 1,625, forward strand.
TGTTGATCTGCTCTAAGCAAAATGATAATCTGCTGTAGATAGGCGAACTCTTGATAGGTGCGAATTGCCTTGAGAATAAATTGATTGATTGTCAAATGAAATGATCATCACCTTCTATATATACAATGTAAGGTGCCTCTTCACAAGCAAGGCGACTCTTCACAAGAGTCGGCCTCATTCAAGAATCAAGGTGACTTTTCATCCTAGGTCGGCTTTATAAATTTAAAATAATATTTATATATAGCAAGTCCGACTTGCCTTGGAATTATTTATTCATCATTTATTATTTAAATTTGAGAGAAAGATATCTCCCGCCGCTATAACATCAACACCTCAGAGGTTGGCTCAAATGGAATATTACAGGTTGCTGATTTGATGACCTCATTGCACACTTTGTTTTCCAAAATAGATGCATGTACATTCGAAGAACTATCCTGGAACTCCGCCAAACTGCCATCATGAGGTATGGCATCTTTGCACCTACAACCACTGTTGTGCACTCCTCATCTGTTTTCCCAACTGGTAGATGAGGCTCCAACAAATTTGGATGCACTTGTGCAACTCTTTCCCCGTGATCAACTGTAGGTTGTGAATCACTTTGAAGCAACTCATTTTCCTTATCCAAATGTTTTGGCTTTGCAACCACCCTTAAATATACTTTAATATCGGGGTCCTTCATTAGCATGTACAAATCCTGTATCAGCTCTAACATGGATTTATCTGTAGCCATTTTATACTCTTACTGATCAATGAGTGCTCTGAATTGTCCAATTTAATCAAACAATAACGCATACAAGATTGATATGGGCTCAAGATAGACAAATATATATTTCTGATCACACTTTCTGACCTTATCACAGCAGGATGCAACAAGTATTGATGAAAGATAACCTCCAGATTTGCACAGACAGACCAAACCCAAACACAGTGCTGGTACCCAGGAATGGCTACAGCAAGTTGCAGATTAATGAGACAGTAATTTCAGACTTAAGCACTGCCTCAGAAAAGTCAACTAAATACAGATTGAGACTTCGAATAACTCAGAGGAGCTACAGCAGCAAGTATTAAACCTTATTTGCAACAGAAATGACTCTTATAGAACTCAGATTGGTGTCTACAATGAATGCTCAGAATAACAGCAGCGAAAGAGGATTACAAACTATGCCTTTAACATTAGTATGTTCCATACATTCTTACACAGACCATTGTATAGCAGCAATAACAGAAGATTGACATTAAATGACAACTATTTGAGCAGCAGAGTTATGAAATGTAAATACAAATTATACTCAGACCTCGGAAGAGGCACGCCAAGGTCTGATACAAACTCCAAATGACTACTAGACTGCCCAGAATGCCTAGAACAGCATCACGTCCTGACCTTCTATGCCCAACGCTCTTGTTTTCAGAGGTACTGGTCCCCAACTCACTCGCAGCACCTGATAAGGAATCCCATGACTGATATTTGAATGTTTGTGCACTTAGAAAGCAATGACCTTGCTGTATTTGTTCACATGTGCCTATACCAATGTCTCATGGCTGCTAACAAGTGAGTAATGGTCTCTTAAACAAATCACACCCTTCACAAACTTCTCACATCTTCTTTAATAGTCGCCCAATCTCTCCAAATGATCACGTCCTTGATAGGAGGGGAGCTTTACAAATGAATTCGAACTCTTACCAAAATCCACGCTTTTCTTGGAAATCTATTTCTTAATGCTGGATGGCTATTTGAATATCCATGACCTCAATATACTTTGAATCATAATATAAATTAAATGTCTGACCTTTCAACCTCAAGCAGCTCCTGAAACAAGGATAATTTATGGCGGCAAAGTGAATTTTTCTAAGACCCGATAAATATCATCAGCTCACACACACACAACACCCCACCCTTCAAGTGTGGCGGCTAAGGCTTGAATAGGATACTCATGTCTCCATATGCATTTGTCTTATCTGTTTTGTTTGTATCTGCCTTTGTTTTCTTGTGACTCCCACAAACATGAATCGGTTTATTATTGGATATGCAAAAGAATAAATCTGGAAACCTCAGATAATATCGACCCAAGCAAGCACACAGCCAGGTCAACAATATTTTAATATTTATTTATAAACTCTTTCACCAATTTGTATCTCCACACAGCAGAATAATATCCTTAGATTTTGCAATAATAATCTCAGGAATAAATATGATTATTATTATGAAACCCTCAAATAAACTAATAATCCAAAATTTCTTTTTGAAAATCCTAAGGCTTGCAAGAGAAATTGTTCTCTGATACCAATGTAATAACCCACCTTGATCTGGGTTATTTGAATTTCGCCAACAATACAAATAATATAGAATTTTGCAAAAGAACAATTCCAAAGAAATGTAAGAGACAAATAACCATAATTTTTATTAATGATTCAGGGAATACATAAAATCCATACCCAGAATCAATAGCATAAATCTCAGATCTGGGAATGCTTGATCAACAGCTGTGAGTATCAACAATCTTCAACCCTGTACCCTGAAAACTTTGTAAACCCTTCAATGTGCAACTACTGATTTGACCTTTGTCTTATTTCTAATCTGCTGATGAAAAACTGAAATGGGTGATTGAATCTACTTAATTAAATTTGTGACTGCTCAAATGATGATCTCTGTGTGAAACCATCCAAACAAGAAGACCTTGGGTGATCTTTCACACTTGTAGACTCTGTCCTATTCGAGGGTTTCCATCCTTTGAATAGGTTGAAACTTCATACCTACAACCCCGTGCTCAACGCTTTTGTTTGTAAATGATAACTTGGATAAAGAAAATGATCTTCTTCTTTGCTTTTTATCCTTCTCCAAACCCTATGTCCTAATCTTGGCATTTCACTTTTAAATGCAATGTCAAATAATGGCTTCTCGAAATCCAACGCCCTTTTGGCCTTTTGCACAATAAATTTAATATTTGTTTTTTCGAAAGATGTGCCTTTTGAATTGAAATCATAAAGTAACTTAAAATATAATCTTTCAAAATTAAAGTTACTTTATCGCCTTATAACGCCATATTATAAAGTACTTTATTAAAGTTACTTTATAACATTAAATTACAAAGTCATTTTAATAATATAACAGTATTGAAGTAATTCGACTTTAGTAATTTAATTAAAGTGCCCATTCTTGACCAAAACTAACAATAATCCCCTGAGAGTGCTTCTGACACAAAACCTCTCTGTAGGCGTGAAACCGCTGAACTTGGTATAACTTGCTATAAATAGCAAGTATAAATGATAAGCCCTAAATTGCCTTCGAAAGGCCTATTAACCAATTGGATCATTGGGTTGAATATGTAGGAATGAATACGCAAGCTTGTTGGAGACGTTGAATCCCCTCAAAGGGTCTCGTAAATGTCTCATTAGCATACGGGAACCAAATGGTAGGCTAACCACTGCAAAGATGTAGATCCTGGAAAAAAGGGGACATTACATAAAACATGGAAGACATTTTCTTGCCTCTTGTTGACTCGTATTCCTCAAGCATAAACAGGTCCCTTTGTGTTAAGTTCACTATTAAGATCTGTGGCAGATCTTGAAGAATTTTACTCACTTAGGTGATAGGAGAGGTAGGGGCTCATTGGGAAATGCATGGGATTCATTCTAAGTCTTAGGGTTAGTGGCAACTAAAGGTTGAAATCCATTTTTTTAGAGAATGTGATTGGGAATAAAATGAGAGGATATTAGAATGGTTTTCTTGATGGCTCTTATGAAGGGAGTAGCCTGTCAAATTATTTTTGCTGGTGGAGTTGTGTTGTCTTTTTCACCCATATTGGATTTTCTTAAATGTAAATCACACATCATCTTTGCTTATGTTGTTGTTTTGCATTTATTAGCTAAGTTTGTTACTTTGTAACTTTTCTTAGTGCATGTAGATGCTAATATGTTTCTATTGTTGGCAAAACAAGGACAAACAATTGAGAGGGTGGGTGAATCAGTTGTCACAGATTATTTAAACTTTTCAAACTTAACTTAATCTTAGATCTGATGCATGAACAATAAACTATAAATAATCAACACATCAGAAACATAGAGAACACCAAGATTTTTTACGTGGAAACCCTGTTAGGGGAAAAACCACAGTGGAGGTTAGTCCACAATATTATACCCTATTAAAAGTATAGAGAAGAATAATGGGAATGCACATGTATTTAGGTACACTGCCTAGAGCTCACTGCTCAAATACAAGAGGGCTCACTGCCCAAAGAAGAAAAATATGTATTAGATTTGTAGGGTATGAACTGAGAAAATAGCTTCTCCAAAAGCCTGATACAGTTCCGGTTAGGGGCGAAATCACCAAATTCACTTAACTCAAAGGCAACAAGTTTACCAATCAGCATATCCCTTGTCACATTTGTTACTGATCTGAACTCTTCAATAGCATGAGCCTTTGACTTGTAAGAGGGAGGCAATGATCTGAACACTTTAGCTACAATTTCTTGTTCATCCAGGGTACCACCGACACATCTAATACCCATCACAAGTTCATTTACTCTTTGCATAAAAGAAGAAATATTTTCATCTTCACCCATCTTCAAATTTTCATACTTGCCTTTCAAACTCTGTAGCTTAGCGACCTTCACATGTACATCTCCTTCATACAAAGTCTCTAGCTTCGTCCAAATCTCATGAGTTGTCTTTAGACCGATTACATTTGTCATTTCTGAATCCGTCAAAGCACTCAACAAAGCTTCAATAGCCCTGATATTAGTCTCAGCCTCTTTAATCTCATTAGGAGTGGAAGGACCATTCTAAGGAATATTATATCTGTTCTTTGTAATCTTCCAGAAGGGTTCACCAATACACCTCAAATGATACTCCATTTTGGCTTTCCACAGAGAGTAGTTTGTTCCTTCAAATCTAGGGTTGTCCTTCTTGTATGATGCCATCTCGGATCACCTCAAGCTTTTAAACTTCTTTAGAGGAATCTGCTCTGATACCAATTGTTGGCAAAACAAGAACAAACAACTGAGAGGGGGGGGGAGGTGAATCAGTTGTCATAGATTATTTAAACTTTTCAAACTTAACTTAATCTCAAATCCAATGCATGAACAATAAACCATAAACAATCAACATATCAGAAACACAGAGAACACCAAGATTTTTTTACGTGGAAACCCTGTTAGGGGAAAAACCACGGTGGATGTTAGTCCACAATATTATACCCTGTTAAAAGTATAGAGAAGAATAATGGGAATGCACATGCATTCAGGCACACTGCCTAGAGTTCACTGCTCAAATACAAGAGGGCTCATTGCCCAAAGAAGAGAAATATGGATTAGATCCATAGGGTATGAACTGAGAAAATAGCTTCTCCAAAAGCCTGATACAGTTCTGGTTAAGCACGAAAACACTCCTTCACAATTTGCTCAAACTTCTTCACACTCTGCTCTGCAATCGAATGATTAGCTCACTATTTGCACACTTGCACTTTCTTTGGCACTTCTTCACACCACGCACATGCATAACTTCGCACAACCATCTCCTCTTATATATCCGCAACATGGATTTGCATCAACAACTTCGCTGGCCAAAATATAAAACATATTTTCAATGTTGGCCCCAATTTACAAATAAATTTTCAATGTGAATCAAACACCGTTGGCCAATATTATGTTGTGGCCCAAAACAACATCCTCGAGTGTGCCAAACATTCAAATTTTAATCTCCAAGGATCCACAACACGTTACAACCACCATGTCGGCCAAGAACATGAAAACCCGAACACACATGAGAAAAATCTTCAGCCACGAACACATCGTTCAATGCGGACATGCAACAAAGATAGAGAATGATCTAGAAGCATCCACAAGCAACAAGAACCAACAGAGAAACATTTGCAGCAACTGGAATTACTAGAATCACATCAACTTCACTCAGGAATACTAACTGAAACCATAGAAAAACTGTCAGAACACAACTGTTCATAACACGATCAAAACTTCACGTGGACCTTTGAAACTTCCGGTGGATAAACTAGACACTCTCAGCAATAAACCCCTTAGTCCACAACGATTGATCATCAACGTACTGAGTAAGACACCTTCATGACCTTCACTGTTTCACTAGCAACTCTTTCTTTAACAATTTTCTCAATATCCTCGACATATACAGCCTTTAATACATCAATGCTAATAGTGTTGACATCAATGACAGCCACATATCAGCAACACAACATCCAACATCTATCTCTATTAATAGGTAAATGATATATTAGAAATCGACCATTGTTTCAGTAGTAACATTAAATGTGGCAGGATTTTATGGTTACTTAAGCATAGTACTTAGGCGAAACAAGGGGAGAATGAAAGGGTCTGTGTTGCTTAACTACCTATGGATTATCCTCGGAATTTATGGACCAATTATAGAAGCTGTGCTTAATTTATGGATACAAAGAGTGTATGAGTCCAGGAATTTGGGGTAGAGTTAGATGGATACAAAGAGCATATGATAAATTGAAGTTACATTTGAGAAAATGTCAGCATAAAGTTGTGCTCTTGCCACTCTTTATACTTACTGATCATTGATTGCTCTTTCAGTTAATTCTGCCTTAAAATATCCTGGAATGGTGAACAGATATAAGAATTTAACCATCACTTTAATGTTCTAATTTCTGGGGTGCTTATAGTTCTTACTATTTTACTAAAAAATATTACTTAATTTGACCTTCTGTTATGTAGTATCTTCTATCTCATTATTCACTTGAATTTCTAGGAAGCACATCATTCACTTGACTTTCTAGGAAGAAAATAGTTTCGTTTTAAACTCTGTGAGGACATATCACTTATTTTTTTGTGACCACTATATTCGAAGTAACCTATACATTCAAACAAATCTAAGGATTGTTCATTCCATAATTCTGCATCTCTTCTATCATAAGTGCATTATATCATTCATTTGACTTTATAGGCAGAATAGTTTCCTTTTAAACTCTGTGGGGATGTATCGCTTATTATTTTATGACTACTATATTCTAAGTAACCAATACATTCAAACAAACCCAAGGATTGTTCATTCCTTAAATGTGCATCACTTCTATCAGACATACATTACATGTTTGCCACACTGCATGGTGCTCATCTTAGGAGTTGCATGGTTTTGTGTAGGGATATGCTATCGACTTTGATGTTTGTTTAGATCCTTTAATGATGCATTACATTCAAGTTTCATTGTGAACTCTTGTCACTAGTCTTCTGCTTATGCTGCCTATACACAAGTTCTGGGCTCCCTTGCTACACAATCTTTCAAATACAAAATTATAATTGCAATTTGTGTGCTTTTCTTTTTAATTGATAACATATTATAGTTGTTTTATCATGACCCCTTTTCAAATTAAAATAACTGGGAAATCCGTAGCCTATTTCTTATTTCTTGTAAGCTGAAGCATAAAGTTAGGAAAATAATTTAATAATATTGTTTTAAGTTGTCCTAGTAACTTTACTTTTATAACATTGTAAAAGAAGACTAATGCATTATTATTATTATTATTTTCATAATGGGGCCTAATGTAATATTTTATTCAATAGTGTTTCTGAACACCTTTCGAGGGAATGTTTGGCAGGAAAAAAAATATAAATTAAAAAGGTGATAATAGAGGGAAGAGTTTGGCACGGAAGAGGATATCCATTGTTATTGTTTTCAAATCCTTATTTTATAGCTTGAGCAATAGTGTTCATCTCCACGTCTAAGGATGAAAACCCTTTGGTGTAGGGAATGTGGGAGTCAAAAACTCTCTTGGTTTCCATTTTAGATTGGAGAATGAAAAATCTTGTCAATGTGAGGTGATTCCATCCAAGGATCTCATTTGCAGAAAGATTGTAGTTGATTGCAATTTTAGTTTGGTGATTGAAGATTCCAGTTATGATTAAAGATTTCATATTTAATTTCAGACTTTGTGAGAGGTAATATCATAATATCCCAGCTTATTTGTTGTTTCATAGCAAATCAATTCATAGCTTTCTTTGTAACTTGGCCATACCAATATTGGGGTTGCCGTACTTTTGTTGGAGGCAGCCACACACATTTTGTTGGTATATTCTTTGTTTTTGGCTGTCTTTTAGGGGCGTCACATATTCATACAGCTGAAACTTTGTTTATTCTGCTGCCATACTATTTCCCCTTCAGCAGCCATACAATGTATTCACTAAATCTGTTAGTTGGTTTTGCAGAAAATTTATATAAATGATATTTCTGCTGCGAATTATTGGTTGATGGGATTTTAGTATATTGTTTCAGATTTTGGCTTTAATAATAATAATTGATTATTATTGAACTTCAATAGTGCTATTCTGCATTAATTATTTATTATTTATTCCAGTTTGCATAAATCAGAAATTACAAACAAATTGCATTATTCCAGTAAGGGTCATTACATGTTTTGAAAACATGCCTTCCAAACTTAATGCTTAGATATTATAGAAAATTAAAAACAAGCTATACAAATATTGAAGGTAATCAATCTGGATACAGGCGCACGGAGGGTCTCCAGACTGTTAAAATATTGGATACTTTACCAATGCATGTTCTGCAGCGTACAAGGGGATTTCCAACAAGGGTATGTCTCCTCTCACTGTGCATTTTTCTGTCTAATTACCTCTATGCCTGTCTCAGAATTGCCTGGGGAACAAATGTAATCCTTGGGTTACTTTCATGATAAAATGTCTTTTTCTTGGGAAAAATTAAAACTTCAGACGATTCTCCTTGACGAATAGACTTTGGAGTCAAACTGTTTGGTTGAAACTATTTAGTATTGAGACTTTAAGTTAGCATTATATTGGCTGTATTTTTAGATTAATATCTAGCATCTGATTACATATCTTTATTCTTAAGGCATTTTTTGTCAATATTTAGGATCATTTCTTTATTTATGAGTTCTGAATATATCCATGATCTGTTTGGTTAACTTCCCTCTTACCGTGTTGTCAATATATAATGGAGCAGTTTTTGATGATATAAGCACAGTAACTGTTTTGTTAAAGCATGTGAAAAATCTAAGGGAGTAGTTTACACAGAACTTGTTTGATATACTTATTTCATTCACTTATAGGATGATGTGAAGACTAACAATGTGTCAATTGGTTATTAGAAATGGGGAAGTGATCATCTAGCTTTAGCTTGCCAGCTTGCATTCACCCCAAAAACATCAACAAATGAAGATCACTGAGCAGATTTGTTGTGAACACAGCTGGTTCCATTGCATCTGGTCTACACAATTTTGTTTCAAAAATTTGGTACATCTATGAGTTCCTTTATATATAGAATTTCTATGAATAATTAAGATTTTATCAGTTATATACAGAAGTAATTTTCTTGTTGCTTGTTGCAAAATTTGGATATCCTAGACACTTGCTTTGTTACAAAATTTGGATGGCCTAGAGTCTTGCTTTGTTATAATCCTTGCACCATTAATATAAATGTTTTATTTTGTTCAGTTTATTATTGGATTTTGTTGTTTTTGGAGAACTGTATAAAAGAACTCGAGTATCTAGACCTTTGAAACATGACTTACATGGTAAGATCAGTGAAAGTTGCCAAAAATGCTAAATTTCAATTTCCACAATTTTATTTTGTAACAAAGTTGAGGTTATCTAACTAGAAATAAGATGATGGAGTAGAGGATACAAATATTAGTTTGAAGACATGAAATATACTAAGAGGATTTTCAAATTTTTTATCTAGATGTCATCTTTGTAACTGCAAACTTACAGTTATTTTAAAGCAAGGAATTGAAAAAGCAAGCAAGTACATTGATGCCCTGAAGACATTGATCTGAAAAGTTATGGTGTTATGCTCCTACTATACACATAAGAAATGTATAGGATATTCATGTTTAGTTATAAAACAGAAATAGGAAATCATCCTTAGAACCAGCATGGCAGGAGTCACATATCACAATGACCAGCAATGTAAATCTGATACAGATTTGGACACTGAAAACAACATCAGAAGAAGAGGATCTGGATTTGACACAATAATCATCATACTATCTTGGAACATGAGGATAGATTCTCTGAATACACTACCTACTGCACAGCAAAATCAAAGAACACAAAATTGACATGGTCCTCTTGCACTAAGCAACAAGGTTGGAAGATGTGAAGCACACCAAATGTTTAAGTCCTTGGGGAACAAACAACTACATTACTCAAAAAAAGAACTAAACTTGCTATTTTAGGGAACCCACGATGATATGGTCGTGTCTTGAATATTGTTCATTTGTGGGGGCTTGCAGGTATATGTTTCTCTAGAACCACAAGTTTTTGTATTGCAAACATAGACATTAAAAAGAAACGATGGAATCATGAATCTTAACCAGCTCAAAAGCTGGTGATGAGCACACGATTATACTGAGGGGGGAGGGGGAGGAAGAGGAGGGGTTGGTGAATCAGTATAATACAAATTTTTAACAATTTAAAACTTTATCAATCACAATAACATCATTTACTCAACATCAATAATTATGCACATGAGAAGAACACAATAACACATGATATTGACATGGAAACCCTTACGAGAGAAAACCACGGCAAAATAATGCTTTTATATAAGTTCTCCTTTTTACAAACTTTGTAGGCACCAACCCCTCATTCAATTTTCTTCCAAATTTTGTTCTAATTTTGGTCACCAATCTGCTGTAATTCTCTTCTTCAATCTGCTATAAGCTGATCATAAATCTGTTACAAAACTGATCACAATCTCCTCCTACAATGTGCAAATAATCTTCTCAAATTTTGCTTTTCATGTGCTGGTGTATCTGATGTATTCTTTTTTATCTCTCTCCTCAACACACACTATGTCTTCTTTAATGAATGGCAAAACTCTTTCTATTCTTTCATAAAGATCTTCTCGATGATGATATATTTTTCACAAATTCAATGCAATTATTCTCATATATCTTCCTTATTAAATCTGCATATATCCCTTCAATATTTGCATGAACTTCCCTTCTATATCTGCATTAACTTTTCTTTTACAAATCTGTCTTCTATATTCTCTTCATATAGATGTACTGGTGTTTATATTATAGATCTTCTAATATCCCCACTTCCACATTTAGAAATCTGTTTGTATTGGATATCACATTTTACTCTACACACTTTTTTTCCTTCCACAAATCTTATTTCTTTTACATCTCCATGCCTCTACAAAGAATTGTATCTATTTGAAAAGAGATAACCTTTTAAATAAAAATGTCTCTTTGTTATCAATTCTGCCCTTAAACTACTCGCTACCTTTGAATTCATTAGTTGCTTCCTTTTATTATAACTAATACCTAGCCTTCTAAACGTTACACTACTTGGAAAAGGTGTGATCTTCTAAAAGGAGATAATGCTTCATAATGAATGAACTTTATTTTTATTTCTGCCTTTAATAAATCTTAATCATTGCTTCTTTAAATTACTTTTTATTTCTTAATGATGATCGCTGCTCCCTATCATAAAATAATCGCTGCACCTTAACTCTTGAATAATAATGATTGCTGTTTCTTTAGATGGAATTGCTGCCTTATCAATTATATTCTTTGCTGACTTTTTATTTGTATTATATGTGTTTTGTCTTTTTCTTATCTTTTCCTTTCTTTAAATAGAATCGCAGCCTTTTATATCATTAACTCTATCTTATAATGAAGCACTGCCTTGTAGAATATAATCGCTGCTTTTGTAGAAGATAATAATAGCAGCCTATAATATTTCCCTCATTAATATATATAAATTTCTTAATATATGATTTGCTTGTGATTATAAAGTATAATTGCTATTCTTTCAAAATGATGATCATTCTCATCATCTTAATCGCTCCACATGAACTCACATTTTTTATATAACTCTCTTGGGTGATTAATTATATATGTCTTTTAAACACATGGTGGTTGGCCAAGAGCATGATATTAATTTAAAATAAATATTATGACTTCTGCTCCTCTCTTTAATTATAGTCGATTCCTTTAATTACTTCTTGCTTCTCCCTCAATGAAAATCTCTATATCTAATGATGTGTGAATCTGTTCCAAAGAGAACCTTGTCAGTTTTGCAATGGTCTTCTTGAGCAAGAGCAATATGGCAGACTCCTTTATAATCTGGATTTGCTTTGATGTCATAGTAATACTTGATATTCTAATCATCTATGTTTAACAAGTGTGTAAGCATTATCCAATATGTTCATTGATCTCCATGATCCTTTGCCATCAATGACAGTAATCTTGTCCATGCACCTTTGACATCAATGAAACTTCCAACAGCTGGTACATGGCAGGTCATCACATCCTCTTATCCTAATAAGGTACTTCAAGTTTCAACACAATCAAAGCACACAATGGGAAAAAAGGAAATACTAGACTTGACAAAGGAACTCCAGACAACTTAATGGCATTCATTTAAGCTATGGATTTGATAGATATACACCTTGGCAGCAAGTCCTATTGTTGGAAGAACAGAAGAATAGTGAAAGGCCACAGTAGAAAAACTTGATAGAGTTGTACACAGCAATGGTTTCAGCTCAGTCTCACAATTGGTAGTGATGTGCAAAATACCACTCTTAAATTCTAGCCAATGACAGTGAGCATTCAGTCAACAGCCCAATACTCAAGTAGCCAATTCAAATTTGAAATCATGTAGTTTAAGAATACCAATTTTAACAGGAAAATTACAAATCGGTAAAGGATTCTCTCAAAACAGCAAGACATGTCACGTACAGATTTACAACATGGCTGAAATACTTGAGACATAAGAAGTACATTGGAATAAGCATGAGCTCAGTAACACTTTTGAGAACGGCAAGCACATATCCTATATATTAGAAGAGTTGCAAAGGCAAGTTAGATAGCAAGGCGATACTGAACAGAGAAGATGAGAGGAACAAAAGTTTATTTGGTACTCACACTTGAACAAAGAGATGAGATATATTGGTGTTAGAGAGCAAGAGATTTAATTGGATTCAAGGGGGAAACAAAAAACACAAATTTCTGCATTAAGGATCGATTCAAGAGGCAAACAAAAACACAACTTTCTGCATAATTTTTTTTAGAACAAACAGCAAATCAATCAACAACACAGTTTAGAACAATAATCCAAAGTATGATTTTTGGTAAGAACTGGAAAATGGACTTTATAATGCATGTAATTGCATTACCGAAAAGCTTATAAAAAGTAACAATTCAGTGCTAGAAAAGGTTCACTAACCAAATTGTTGATTTCCTAGGAAATAAAGCAATAAAAATGGTGCATTGCTAGGGACATCAAACAGTATTTCATAATTCATAGGTAGCTTATATATTGTAGAGAGGCAAGTACAGGAGGAATGATTACACCCTTATAACCTATGCCACAAGGTTCGAGTTTGAGTTCGCATTCGGCAACAATAAAATTTGGATTAAGGGGTGTTAGAATTATTGTCATCGATGTCAAAGGCGTATGGACAAGGTTGTCATTCATGTTAGAGGCTTACAAGTATAAGACATCGCATAAAAGGCCAAAGGCCACTAATCATTCCTCACAAGGCAACAATAAAATAAAATAAAATCCATATTCATGTTGGTTGACCTCCTCAAGTTTGGCGCCCTCATCGAGATTTTAAAAATAAATAAATAAATCATTTTTATTAATGTATGGGCCGACCCCTCTTATTATGGCACCCCATTTTGAAATTTAATTTAAATAAATTTATATTTTTATAGGGGCCTGTTAGGTCTCAAAAATGTTGGTCTGAAACCACAAGAGGTTGCCAATCTCTTGAAACGTTTTTGGCTAACATACAAGGCCAAATGATGAATTTGAACCTTCTTCTCTTTAGGCTCTGCCAAACCTAGGTGGGGATACCTATGCAAGTAGAGTAGACTTAGACTGTGTTTCCTACTTAAGCAATCTTTCCATATTAATATTGGTTTATAACTTGTATAAACATGCAAGAATGTAATTACCAGATTCTTCTTAGTGATCCAAATGACACTTCCAAATTACTGTGAATGACTAGAAGGATTTAATCTTTACTTGAAAGGACCAATTAATCATATCACACAAGTGCAACAAATGCGCATTTATAAATTGAGTATATATTTGATATATCAATTTAAATAACAAAGAAATATCAACCTTGGAGACAATCTGATAATATTTTCAATTAATTCAATGAAAAATTGATACCAATATGACACCACAAAATCATAGATTTGTCATTGATTCCTCCAAAATTTCATACATGCATCATGGTCTTTTGAAATGTAAACATCATCCCTATTCGCCTGCTATTTTTTCTATCTAATCTAATCTAATCCAATAATTCCTTTTGGTCTTGGTCTCTCTTATTTATACAAGAGGCAACAAGCTTCAGACCAAAGGACATGTCTTTTGGTAACAAAACATAATTAGGAAATTAAACATAACTGAAATAACTTAACAACATGTGTGCTAATTCGTTAGTCTTTGAGTAAAAGTCTGTGGTCATCTAAGACTTGTGCAAAGCTTTTACTGTATGATTAATCTCTCTTTGTGATGATGATGATCAATCCTCATTGGAGCCCAACTACTTCTCCTGCCACTTACTGACTGTCAGATCATTTGGCCATTTGAATTCTTGTGCTGTTGTGATTTGTGAGGTGGCTCTTCCATCTATTATCAAGCAGGTTCTTGACTTCTACCACAAATTTCGTGTCTCCACTGTCTAGGATGACAATTCCATCAAGCAGAGTATGAAATTTGTCAAGGCTGATATCCCCACCATTCTGTATGTGTCAAGGATCGAGAAATCATCTGATCAAATTCATCTTTCCACTCATCCACACCTTTTCATTGATTATGATCTTTGACAATCGAAGGGCTGAAAATGTATTTGATAGAGTTAAATGCATTCCTCCTATTCTCTACTTTCTTCTTCATGTCTATCAAATACTTATGCTCCTCAATTACACCTTTTACCATTTCCTGCATGGGTTTGAGTCTTGGAGGGGCATCTGGATCCCTTTGTGTGGCCTTGCACAGAGTAGTTAGAATGTGATAAGTAGGCTGCCATCTCTTCTGGAGTTCCTCAAGGATAGGGGAATTGGCATTTATTTGTTCCAAGGCTCTAACCAGATTGCTAAAGCTTTCATGTACTCCACCTATTTTTTCCTTCAGTATCCCAATTCTGTGCTCCAATATCTTTCTCAGGGTATCCAGGATGTGACGTTTGACATCTTCCATATTATGCTTCTTGAGCTTATCAATTTCCTCTTTTATTTGTTGTATTTGTGGGTCATTAGCTTGTATAGGTGGGTGATAAACAACTACCTCATCCCCCCTCACTATGGTAGCCTGCTGTAATTGCTATTTCAACTTTACATTCTCAATAAACAATTTGTTTACTTCATCATTTGATAATTTTAGTCTTTTCACATATTCAGTTATTTTCTTTTCCATATTCTCCACCACATCTTTGGTGAACATTGCTGAATGCATGGTTATAGTTGCAGCCTCCATAGGAGTTGTATCTTTCATTGTTCTCACTGTGGCTGACCCCCTCATTTCTTGCCCCACATCTAAGAGCCGAGGCTTCCTTGTGCTCTTTTGCTTTGTACATAAAGCAAGAGTTTGGGTGGTAGGGCTATACCCTGTTCCTGAAACACCTTCGTCTAAATCAAACTCTGCAACCAACATTGGATCATCTTGTACTCTAATCTAATCCAAAAGAAATACTTTATATAGCTCCATCCCTGGTATCATCAACATATCACTTTTCAACACTAGTTCTCTTGCCCCTGCGAGGCGACATTGATGTTATCAAATATTTAATTCTGCCAATGTTTGAGCTTGAACCTCAGCTTACTTTGATTCATCCACTCCTATGAGATTGATCTTCAATCTTTCATTAAACTGTTTCATCTTCATCTTAATCCAAAAATCTCTAAATTCATTAGTATAAATAAAATTGTCATCCTCCATAAACCTTAGAGAGGCAACTACCCTCTCATCATCCTGAATCTCATCAACACCTTCCTCTGATATCTTGATTTTAGCATCATGAGGCTCTTGAATTTTTTGTTGCTTTGCCACCTCCTTCATTTCAGTCAGAGTCAAAACTGCTTCCTGTTCCTCATCATCACTCGAGACATAATCATCCAATGACTCAATCTTCTGCTTCTTGGCCTGGGGTTCATGTGTGGGAGATGGAGGGGATGGATGTGCAGGTGATGGGGGTGGTGTATGAGATGTGGATGCTTCATGTGATGGTTGTTGGGGTGTGGGAAGTGGAATTAACCACTCATCTTGGGCCCTTTTATAAAATTCATCAAATTTTCCAAGCATCATTTGCATCCTTATGAGAAGATTGGGTTCATATGCAAAAAACCCTTTAAAACTTTTATTCTTCTCCTTCTTCTGATCTTCCCACCTCATCATCATTATCCATCTCTTTCTAGTCTGAAATATGTCATTAAAATATACCAAATTCCTTATTACATCCTCCTCAAGGTCAAATACATGAGATATGGCCCTCTTTGTTAGCAAAGTCCTTTTGATCATATTAATGTGACCCTCTGGGTCACATACTCGCTCCTTTCCAGACTTGAGGGGATAATTGACCCTCATAAACCTTTGTAGTTCCTCCAACATGTCAGATCCAACAGACAATTCCTCAAACATTGTTAAATCAAGCAAGAATGTGCCTTTTCTCTAATTCCTCATTAAATCATGCTCCATCTAGAGCATTTGCCACATGAAGTCTAAAAGCATATTCTTGCAGGTACAAATTTTGGCAAAATGTGTGGTGCTTGATGACAACCGTACACCTTGATAATAGTATGCTGTGACATAAGGAACCAATCAACATAATTATGAGTATAGCCCTGGTCTGGCTTATACTGCATTGGCCTCATTACACTCATTAGTGATTCAGGTAACCTTGGTGTTGAATAACCAAGGGCAGCAATTAACCTAACAACAAAATCATCTTTGAACACAACAAAATCACATTCTGTGCACTTGTTGTCCCAGATGTAGCACCAATTCTGTACAGGGAGTCTAACTCCATTCTCTTATGTGCATAGCTTCATCCTTCCGGTCCATTTTGTTTCATTTTGAAATAAAATCAAATGACATAGCAAAAAATATTTTCTAAAGGCTATAGGAGCCTTAGCCTCTTTGACCTGCAACAAACCCTCATGTATTTGCTCTTCAATCGCATATGCAAAATCAAATTCCACATTTGACTCCAGATGCTGAATGATCATAGCCATCCTAATTAATCCTAATGACATATTATCTTCTACATCTATCCCAAGAACCTGACACAATGCATGATAGGTGTTTTTGAAGTAAACATGAAAATCTAACACTGGAAAAGGCTTCTTTAGAGGAAGGGATGGGAAGTAATTTGTTATTATCACCCCTCTTCATATGCAGGGGGAGCTCATCACTCCTATAGGTTCTCCTTAGCCTCTTGTACTCTTGTTCTAATTTCCCCAAATTTACCTCTGTAACAACTTGTTTGTTTAGGTTAAAACATTTAATAATGGCCACCCTTGCAACATCAACTAAACACCCACCATCTGGAAGCCTGACAATTTTGGTTGGGGCATGGTAGCTACGAACCAGGGATTTAGCCAGCTCAACATCAATGAAAATGTTTGGAACAATCAATTTAGCTAAGTCAAGGGTCCACGGGTTTGATGCTGGAACCTTATCATTTCTGTTTCTATAGAAATACCAATACAAATTCTACCCTGACTGAGGAATGATAGGGTCTCTACATCCTTGAGTTAGATCTTTGAAAACCTTTTTTGGCCCCTTATCTACTGAACCAGGCAATAAAGCAAGCAATGGTGATTGTAAAGAGGGTTTGCTAGTTTTGGCTTCATCTTTTTTAGCTCCTACTTTTGCTTTCTTTGGTGTCATTGTTAAATTCAAAGAGTGAGGAATAGAGCTTACTCGGAAATGTAGTTCGCTCTGGAGAATTCCCTTCTCTCCCGCACCTTGAGCTCGTCTACACTTGGTTTCTACTGTTATGAACAAAAAATCTCAATCTACTTTGTGTATCTCCACACCAAGACGCATTAACTCTCGAATCATAAATTCACATCATTCAAATCTTTTGTATTGAGCTCAATTTCATATTTCGAAGTTGACTGATGTGACTGGCATGCTTTAAATGTCTCAATGGCTGCTTTACTGCATTACCTCGCATCACTTTTCATTCGCCTGTGGTACCATGGTATATTTTGCTACCCTGCTTTAGTACACCGCTCTACCACAAGCTACCTTTATCTTCCTTGCGGTACTGCGACATCATCCCAATACTCCTTAGTATACCGCTTTACCGCGAACCATGTTTTGACCCTTTGTGGTATAGCAGTGTCTCCTCTTGTTATTACTCTCAAATATACCGCTCTACCGCGAGTCTTGTTCTAACCCTCAATGGTATAGCGGTCTCCTTTTATCACTATTCTTCAGTATACCGCTCTATTGTGAGTTCTGTTCTAACCCTTCGCGGTATAGCGATAAATGGTAAAGGTGATAGAGTATAGTGTTAGCTTCCTTTACCGTGATACCGTGAGCTATTTTGCAAGGGGCTGCGGTAAAGCGGTATGAGGTGAGGCCTATGTAGGGTAGCCAATGTGGTAGCGGTATAGCGGTAGAAGGCTATTTTGGCTTCATGGATGGCAATAATGTGATTTTTTATGAAAATGATAATATGAATTTTGAATTTCAATTGGAAAAATCCTCAAAATTTTTATGAAAATTCTGGTTCCGACAGGGCTGAACCCTTATTAAGCGCCCGAGTTTGCTATTAAAGGGTGTATTGAAAAATTGTAAATGTGTGAAAAGTTGCCTCTTTTGTCAAGCATCATATCCTCAAAAAGGTCGCCTATTTTGGTGAAGATATAAAAAGAGTTTTTGGTATGTGGAGAAGAGTGAGTGTGGAAGATAAAGAGATATATCATATATAAACCAGCAGATTTGTGTGAAGAGAACATAATAGAAGATTATTCAAAGACAAATTTTTGAAGGAAAATTATCAAGAAGAAAAATAATTTATTGAGTTAGAGGTTGGTGCCTCATATTGGAGAGGTTGGTGCTTCATATTGAAAGAGATTGGTCTCTTATTGAGTTGGTGCTCAAGTATTGGGGATTGGTGTCTCCAGTGGGTTGGTGCCTACCAATTGTTGTGAAAGATTATTTATTTTGGTGGTTTGATTTGGATAGTAGATCCAAGTAGTCCTTATTTTTTGGTTTTCTCTCGAAAAGGTTTCCACGTAAATCTTGTGTTCTTCTTGCTCTTATTTGTTGATGTTGTGTATTTAAAGTTATTGTGGTTGTTAATTTGAAAAAGAAAAAAGATAGTTTTGTACTGATTCACTCCCACTTTGAGTATAAGCATGTGCTCATCAATTGGTATCAAAGCTTGTTTCTTCAAAGTATAGCTTAATCGCTAGAAGCTATTGCACTATGTTGTCATCAGTGTTGTCATTGATGTCAACCTCTGGTATGGTTATGTTGAGAAGGCGTGTATAGTGTTGAGCATGTGTTGTAGATGCAACAAGGTTACTTGGTTTCCAAGTGCTTTTGATAAAATTTGCATAAAGATTGTACAAGGTGTCTAGAAAGTGTTTTGTATTTTGCTCCGCATTTCTTCATTCTTGAAGATGTGCTTGTGTGCTTTGAAAGTGATGATCAAAGGTCTTCAAAGGTGTTATATCTAGAGTTTCAGGTTCTGGATCGTGCGACAATAGAAGATATGTTTGATAGTGTGCTAGATTGTCTCCAGCTTTTGAAGAGGGATATCTGGGAGAAATAGAATTGCTCCACATTTCTTCGCATTGAAGTTTCTTGTCTTGCAGATTTGGGAATGTGCTAATATTGCCTGTACCTACCTTCCCTCGGTTTGTTTAGGGTTCAGTTGTTCCGCAAGCTTAGTTCTTGAGTTGTATCTCAGTGGTAGTTTGACCAATTGCATAGGATGATAGTATTCTTAGTGCCATGTGTTTGCGCCAACGTTTTTGAATATTCTGTTGATGTTGGAATATTCCAAGATGTTGTGTAATGTTGCTACACGGTCCATAGGATGTTTTTCGGCCTTGGTGAAGTGTGAGTTTGGTTGCTTGATAGTGTTAATGCCGATTTGGCCAACCTGGTGTGTTAGCATTGTTTGCAGATGATCTTTGTGGTTTGTGGAAGCTTGGTGTAGTGTGTTAGTATAGATTTGGGTCCTGGTTAACCCATGGTGTGGTCCGCCCTCACTTCTTTCCACCACGGAGTTGTTTGGTGCTGACCTATTTGGTGGTTGCACGTTTGAGGTGCATATGTTTCATTGAAGCTGACCTAGAGAAGGTTATTTGAGGCTGCAAAAGATATATATGCAAGGTCAAGTTTTTGGAGAGGTGTGTGGTATGGAATGATGTATGTGTGATCGTGTGTTGAGATCTGAGTGCGAGCAAGAACAACTAAGACTACCAGAAGTAGTGATCAAAAGTTGTCTATAGTTTAGTGTGCTAGAAGTCGTTAAAGGCAGTGAGTTGAAGGTTGCAATGGTAAAGAGACATTGTGGTGGTTTCTCTAGTTGCTTTGAGGTAGTGAACCTTTTTCCAACTGTTTCTTTGTAATCTGGAAGAAGTGATCTTCTTGGGTAGTGAGCCTTTCCTTTTGGACATTGAGTCCTTTGGGTAGTGAGCCTCTTGTAATTGGTTTTGGTTTTCATATAGTGAGCTAATCCTCATCGTTGTTTTTCCGTTATACGGGTTTCCATGTAAAAATTTGGTGTTCTATTGTGAATGTTTGTGAATGTGTTGATGTTTCAGTTGCCTACATTCTTAATAAGGTTTTAATGCACAACTGATTCACCCTTGTCTTAGTTGTTTTGTGTGTCTAACAGAAGGAAAACCTCAAGCACACACATGGCTTGTCAAGAAGGATTCTCCTCCAACAAGGCTCCGTTGTTTGATGGAAGAAACTAGGCTTTTTGGAGTATAAAGATGCACACCTACTTAATGGCTCTTGGATTTGATATTTGGCAATTGGTGGTGAATGGATATGTAGCTCCATCATAGTAAAGCCATGAAAGCAATTTTGTGTGGACTGCCGGACTCAAAATTTCTCAAAGTGATGCATTGTGTTGGCAAAAAAAATGTGGGACAAACTTCAAAAAACCTATGAAGGAGAGGACAAAGTCAAGAAACCTAAGCTTCAAACACATAGACGACAATTCCAAAGTTTAAAAATGGAGGATGGAGAAAACATAGCAGCCTATCTACTCCACATAGATGAAGTTGTTAACACTATTAGAGGTCTTGGAGAAAATGTTGAAGATGCAATAGTTGTGCAAAATGTATTAAGGTCTCTTCCTTTGAGATTTGATGCCAAAGTCTCCACCATTAAAGAAATGAAAGATCTAGATACTCTAATGATGGATGAGTTGTATAGAATCGTCACTGCATATGAGATGAGGATGTAAAAGGAAAAAATGTTCTAAATGAGAGGCATCCTTCAAAGCCTCAAAGAAAATGAAGAGCAAAGAGTCCAAGCCAAATGATAGTTCCAATGATGATTCAAACGAAAATGATCACTTTGTGAGGAAGCTAAAGAAAGGATGCAAGAAGTATGAATGTAAGTTGCTTTTTAAATGCTTTAATTGTGGAACGGTAGGACAATTTGCAACCAAATGCGCATATGAAGAAAGTAAAAATAATGAAGAAGAGCATGATATAAAGAAAGGTGGCAAAAATTATCAACATAAAAAGAGCCATAAACATTGCAAATTTGAGAAAAAGAAGAGTTTTTACAAGAACAATTAAAACCTCTATTCCAAGGAGGAAAGCAGTTCATTTGAAGAAAGTTGCTCCGCCGGCGATAGAGAAGAGATTCTATTCATGGCAATAGAATCAAAATATGATATCTTGAAAAGTGAAGAAAAAGTAGAGACAAAGACAAAGGGGGTAGATAATGATGAAATGGATGGGGAAGTAGATTTGGAAGAGGAACTTACTTGTGCTCTAAATGAAATCAAGAAACTTAAGAAGAACTTGAAGTAAAATTTATAGCTTCAAGAGTATTGTGAATCTATAAGGTGAAAATTTCACAAACTCTTGAGGAGTTAGAGAAAATGATCATGAATTCTAAAGTTTAAATTTAAGAGGCAAAAAGAATTGAGGAAGAAGTAAGAATTCAATTAAAGGAAAAAGAAGAAAATTGTGAGAGGCTTGAATCCAAAATTGTTTCCTTGAGGATAGAATTAGAGAAAACAATGGTTAAGCTAAGCATGAGCCTCAAGTTTGAAAAGAATATTGAGATCTTGAATGATATTATAAATGAGCAAAGGTCACCATTTATAAAAACTGGCCTTGGATATGAAGGAAGTCAAATGTCCAACAAAGAAAATCCTAAAGAGCCACCAAAGAAGTCAAATGAGGAAAAATCGAAGATTTATTTTGATGCCCTCAAAGTCCCATCATAATTGGAAGTAGCAAGAAGAAAGAGAATCAAGCTCCACAAAAATTAGACACTCCTCCAAAAGTTAACAAGGACAAATTCAAAAAGTCCTTGTCTTTGAGGCAAGCAGATATGACTAGGTTCCAACACTCCTTTTGTTATTGTTTCTTATGTAATCAATTTGGTCATAAAGCAATAGATTGTACGACTTGTGTAAGAAATTTTGGGTTGAATAAGAGTAGAAGTCCTTATGGGTTCACAAATAGGAACTATAACTCTTTTACCCCTCTAGTAGACTACAATGTTATATGATATAAGTGCAACAATTTTGGGCACACTACATGTTTTTGTGGAAGTGGTTTTGTAGAACCTCCCAAACAGAACAAGAAGGATACTATGGCTAAGAAAAAGGAAGAAAATACAAGTATGGAAATGAAATAAGGAGAAAGAAAAGGAGACATTTGTGCCCGTGCAAATTTCCCTATATGCTCAAAATGAGAAGCCAATGATATATTGGTAGTGGTTGCTCAAGCCACATGATTGGTAACAAGAGAAAATTCCTCACCTTGAAGGAAGTGAATGGAGGGATAGTGAAATTCGAGGACAATGCTACGACAAAGGTAACAAGAAAAAGGTACTTAGCTTAGATAATGGAAAAAACAAAAACTAAGAATGTTGTATATGTTGAAGGTTTGAAGCATAATCTCCTAAGTGAGTTAGATGTGTGACCAAAGACACTCTCACATTTCATGTTGAAGGATGTGAATTCAAGAAGGGGAATTGATTGCAAATGTTAGTATAACAACCAATAACCTTTACATTTGTAGTGAAATCAAAGGTGAAAAGTGTTATATGGGACAAGAAGTTGAGAGTTGGTTATGGCACAAAAGAATGGGGCACAGAAACTTTGACAATCTTGAAAAAATCAACAATAAGTAGGTGGTGAGAGAAACACCAAAGATTTCAAAGCCTTCAAATACCATATGTAGGCAATTCCCATATGAGAAGCAAACTAGGGTGAGTTTCAAGGCAAAGGAGTCTTCAACATCTAAATCCTTGGAACTTATCAATATTGACCTATGTGGGCCAACCAAAACAAAATGTATGCAAGGCGAGAGTTACTTTATGTTGTTAATTGATGATTATTTTAGAATGACTTGGGTTACATTTTTCAAATAAAAATTTGAAGCTTTTGAGAAATTTAAGGCATTCAAAGTCTTAGTTGATAATGAAACTGGTCTAAAAATCAAATACTTGAGATTAGATTGAGGAGGAGAGTTCACTTCAAATGAATTTGAAGAATTCTGTGAACATCATGGTGTGAGGAGACATCTTTTTTCTGCAAGGACTCCACAAAAAATGGAATTGTGGAAAGAAAAATAGAGCTGTCCAAGAATTGGCAAGAACCATGTTAAAGGAGTCCAAGCTATTAGACACTTTTTGGAGAAAAGTGGTTCATATGGTAGTCTACATTATGAACCAAAGACAAATCATAGTAAACAATAGCAAAACATGATATGCGCTATGGAAGGGTAGGCCTGCAATAGTGAAGTATTTCAAGGTATTAGGGATCAAGTGTTATATAAGAAGAGCTAAGGAAGATTTGGGAAAAAATGACTGTCTGATGAAGGTATTTTCTTTGGTTACGCTTCAAGGAGTAAAGCCTACAAGTGTTACAATAAAAGAATTGCACAAAATTATTGAAAGTGCAAATGTTTGAGTGGATGAGGAAAGACATCAAAGATAAGAGGAAAGACATCAAAGATAAAAGTTTCATTGGAACCGTCACATGACAAATAGGTCTTTATGGCTAGTGTTCTTCGATGTGCACAATTATTTACCCAACGAACTCCTAGTCTATTTTGGGCAAAGCCTCCACCTCTACCTTGAAACACCGTTATATCAAAGTAATTGGGAATTTGATGAAGGATAAAATCACAATATATTTTTCTAAAAAAATACAGTGGCACCTCATAATTATTACATGGAGGTTGGTGAAAGACCCTCCACCACCTATCCCAAAAATGATTTCATATGTTTTCATGATTTCACCAATGTATTGGAAACCTCTTTGAATTTAGAGGAATAGGTTCATTGGTTGTAGGATCCGTAAAAAGAAGACATATGCTTTCTTTGCTTATGTCTTTCTTTTTAATATCATCATAGGACAATTTTGTTGCATAATATTTACAACATGAATCTCCATAATTTTTAAATTGAATTCTTTGATTTGTGACTATGTCAACATTCATCAACATGGCTTCCAATGCTGAGGTGAGGGATTGGTGATGCTTGTTTGATATTGAATGCCTCAATTTTGAAACTAATTCATGAATTGTAACTTTGTTTTACTCTAGATGCCCTAAAAAATCCTGTTGGCTTTTTCTAGGGCTTGTTGGAAGGGTAGGAGGAGGGTTAGGCATCCTAGTGTTTTCCTCAAGCAATTCGTCATTTAAATTTGGTTGTGGCTTAGGGTTTACATGATTTTCTATATAATTCGAAAGAACATGAAATTGATCAAAAACAACCCATTTTTTCTTAATGCAAAAAAAAAATCACTTACGTCTTCTTTGACGTGGCATTTGAAGCAAGGTTACAAAGGGAAAAATGAGTTCACGTTATGCAGAGATGAGGGAAGGAAAACAATTGCAGAAAACGCGGGCCATGAGTGAGAAAAATGGACATTCCTTTTCTTTTAATAACTTTATTGAGCAAAATGCGTACGCTTTTTGCTTTCATAAAATGCACATATTTTTCTTTCTGTTAGCATGAATATTTTCTCTCTTAAGTTTACTTAGGTTAATTATGCATTTTTGGGTAGTTTGGTAGTTTTTTCTCGTGTTGGGAAGTTACTCACCTGTCACTCATTTTTCATGCCTTTTTAGAGGCACTTTGTAAATTATTTCTTCATGTCTCAATACATTCTTTTCATCTTTGGTGAAATAGTTTCTTTTGTTGCTTCTCTCTCCTGAAGGTTTCTCTTGGTATGCAGTTGCTCCTGGGTGCTCCAACATGGTATCAGAGTGGTTCTACTATGACCACCTTCTAGAGAGTTTTTGCCAGGCATGATTTGAAGGAAAATTGGTGGCAATTTCCTTGAGGCATTTTTTTTCCTGAAAATGTTGATTGGAGGAGTGTTTGTGGCAACGTTTGGGGGTTTCATCAACTTGTGGGCAGTGATACATTGAAACTTGTTTTTGGCAGCGATACCCTCATTGGAGGGACATTTTTTGTAGGCAGGATTTCTTGTTTGGAAATCCAAATTTGTTGTTGGAAGCAGATTTTGGAGGCCACATTTTTTTTGGAGAGGAGGCGTTTGAATCTACAATTTGGAGTTTTTGTTGTGGCGTGATTTTCTACTAAAGAGGCTGCGCACCATCTGTGTTTCCATTGTGAGGCTCGATTTGCTTGTGTTTTGATGGTCTTTTGAAGGCTGTGATAAAACTTCTGAAGGCTGCATGAAGATTCATTGGAGGCAACGCGCGTTTTTTGGAGGTGTGATTTTGTGAAGCTCGTTTCTAAGTCCAAGAAGCCCGATTTTAAGATTGCAGAGAAAAAGCCTTTGAATGATTTGACAGCTTGGAAGGGCGCAATTCTTTTGGGCATTTTTTGGTGGTGTTTCTTCATATTGTTGGGCTAAAATCCTATTTAGGGTTTTCTTATTTTTGCTGGTGGTGTAAAAAGTTTGACCTTTTCACTTGGGTGTGAAATTTAATCCCACATTGGTGGCTGAAGGAACAAAACCAAGTATTTTTAATGTCTCACACCTATACTATTGTGTGAGTCAAGGCCCACGTGGAAAGTTTGGTGGTGACTTGATTGCTCATTTTGTGTGGAGTTCTTGTTGGCACCTTCATGGGAGATATTTTGCAACTTTTTGTGAAAGAGGTACTCCCTTTTGAAATATTTTTGCCATCTATTACGAGCATTTTTGCCTTCTATTGGTGTTTCTTTGGCAAAAATTGTTCTTTTGGAGGGATTGCAAATAGTTGGTTCTATTCATTTTGGGGGGTATAAGTAGTATATTGCTCTTTTTTGTGTTCATTTTCCCACCATGTCAGAACCAAAAATAGAACCACTTACCCCACACAACTACCATACATGGAAACTCAAAATTTCACAATTGTTGCAATCTCGGGGGCTTTTGCAAATGTTGGATGCCGAACAACCCGAGTTCACTAAGGAATTTGAGAAGTTTGTCCGTGACAACAAAATGGATGAGGCTAGAGGGCTCATAGGTATCCATGTGTTTGATAGTCTGTTGTTTCACATTGCCAAATGTAAGACACCTAGAGAAGTATGGGATAAGCTTGCTGAGTTGTATGGGAAAGTAAACCAGTTCAAAATCTTGCAACTTGAAGCCGATCTCACCTCACTTTCTCGAGATGCCTTTCCCACTATTAAAGATTTCCTTGCTTAGTTCAAATTGATCTTGTCACAATTGAAAGGGTGTGGTCATGCCAAAAATTATGATGAGTGCATATTCCTGATCTTGTCAAAACTGAGAGGTCCTTTCCAAGTGTTTGCCTCTACCTTCTATTCTATTATGTGTTGTACCCAAACCAATTTTTTTGCTTTACTAAGGCATTTTTCTTAATATAGTCTTAACCTTGTTAAAGTGATGTCACAAGGTCATTTTTGGGCTTTTCAAATATGGGGCTTGTGTCAGTTTCATGTCAAACTATTACTGAGGAATTTTAAGAAAAATGAAAATCTAAAGGAAAATTGTCAATTTTTTTCTAACTCTGGAGAGGGGAGCACAGTTTGAAAAAGGCGCCCTATCTTTTAGGGGCTCAGATCCTATTTTTAGGGTTTGTCACCTCCAACAAACATTTTTCCGGTATCATGTCAGCTTTACAACGAGCTATCAAGCCTATCAAACATACCTGTTTTGTTCGAGTTACAGAAGATATAGCAGAAAACGAGAGGAACGACAAAATAGGCTAACACTGGAGAAAAGAGCAGCTTTTGAGAAAGGCGCCCATCTTTTTGAAGTGTCTAATGAAGTTTTTTGACTAAATGCCACCTGAGATGTTTGTCTCATATTTGCTCAGGCTTCGCTTGATGCATCCGTCAGTGGGTGAATCTGAGTTACTGGATTGCCTGAGCCAGAGGTCAAACATGGGGTTAAATTTTGGTCAAAATGTCAAGGAAAAATCAAGAGCACATTTTCAAAAAGGCTTCCGAGCTTTTGAAGCCTTTAATGCCTTCTTTTGAGTGATATCAGATATTCAGCTTGTTCGTGTTACGTTTAGCTATCCATTGCCTATCTCCGTCAGATCAGAAGATGACTTAGTAGCTTGCAGTTGAAGTTTTAGTGATATTTTGGTCAGTTCCAAAAATGGCTCTCTGGAGGAAAAAGAGCACCTTTTCAAAAAGGCGCCCTTGATTTTCACCCTTCAGATGATGTTTTCTGAAGAAATGTGCCTTTGCAGCTGTTGTGTGTAATGAACTCGGCTCCGCAGTGAACCAGTTATCCAGTCCTGAAACTTTGTCTGTCAGGAGTTATGGAGGATTCATTTTTCCCTTCGTACAAGATGAAGATGGAGAAAATTTGACTAACACTGAGAAAAAGAGCAACTTTTGAAAAGGGTGCTTGGATTTTTGAGCCTTCAGATCTTAGTTTTATGGTTTTCAGTCTCAAGAAGTCTTTTGATCAGTTTTTTGTCCTGCTCTGCAATGCACCTATCAGCTAGTCAATCGGTGAGGTCAGTTAGCCAGTGTCAGGGATTGAACAGAGGTCCTGGAAGAGTTTCAAATTTCAGTTTTTATCAAAAATGGCTAAGTCTGGAGAAAAATGCCAAAAGTCAAAGGTGGTTTTTCAAACTTAAAAACCACATGTGCGCCTAAAAGAGGGATTTTGAATATTGTTTAAATATTTGAATTTTGACTTTTAGTTCAACTGAACGATTTCTGGGTTGTCATCTCCAATTTACATTTTGGCATGTTAAGTGCTCTTTCAGTTCTGCATGTTGAGTTAACTGACTTTGCATGTTGAGTTACTGTTTTGCATGTCCAGTTAACTGAAGTGCATGTCAAAAGTCAACTTGAGCTTTAATGCATGGCACATTTTTGAGTTTTGTGAAGTTTTTGTGAAGTTGGCGCTTCATTATGGATTTTAACTTCAGTCTCTAAAGGTAATGGCATAGTTAGGATTTCTAACTAAAGTTCCTAAAGCGTGGATTTTGAGTTCTCAAATATGGCGACCTTAATATGGACTTGTCAACTGGAGTTTGATATGCATGATGCTTTAAATGGATTTTTCAATTGAAGTCTTAAGACGGCGACTTTTAGTCATAAAACATGGCGCCCTATTTAGGGCATTTTTATCTTCAGTTAACTATTTTGAGAGCCAATCATTGGCTAGGCGTGGATTTTTGAGGTCCAATCATAATTCAAGCGCCATTTTTAGCTTGCATGCATTTGTTACGAATTTTAGTGATGAAAGTCTATTTATTCAAACTTAGGCGTCCATTATTCTTCATCCCAAGCTTAGAGAAATACATATTTCTTGAGCAAACAGTGATTTGAAGGTGCTACAGGTGTCAGATTTCAGCGTTCTTCATAGCAACGGATTCAGTTTGTTCAGAAGAAGAATATTCCGGACTTTGTTTTCAGTTTGCATGCAGGTTTCATCGAGTTCAAGATAGAGATAGGCGAATTCTACAGAAGCAACGCAAATAAAACCTTGTTTCTTCTGTCTTATTTCTTCTATTTCTCATCTTAGGTACTTTCTACGCATGCCAAAGAAATTCAACATATTTTTAGAGTTTGATCATCTGGGTTTGCATACTTCAGTATTTGCAGCAAAACCCATGTCTTAGATTTTTTCGAGAAAATTGCCCCGTAGCCTTCATTCTGAAGCTATGTGCTTTTTTCCGAGAATCTCTTTGCATGTGGGCCTAAAACACATACTTTTGAGAATCGAGCTTTCTGGGTTTTCTTAGAATTTGATTCTGCACAAAACCCACGTTTCATAATTTTTTTGAAATTTTTTCCGTCATAGGCCAGTTTTAGCCTCGTTTAGAGATTTTCAGCCTTTCTAGAAAGTTGTTCGAGTATATTCGACTTTACAATCAAAAGTTTTCATTTTCAAAATGTAGTTCAATCTCATTGAGTATAGAACCAAATCGGTTCTTATACATGATTTTGTCAAAACTTCAGACACAGACTTAAGTCATGTTTATCCAGTGGTTAACCTGAGCAGTTTGGAGGGTGTGAGCAACAATTCATTGAGAAATCTTGAACGTTCCGGGTTGTTGGCAGCGACATCTATTCCTGTCACCACTTTTGATCTCGAGTTTGTTCTTGCTTGCATCAAGCATTATGACTCATCTTCACGACAAATCAGATCAGTTGATGGGAGAGTTATCTGCAGTCTTAAGCCGAAGGATGTAGAGAAGTGTTTTGCTATTCCTCCACATTCAGATAATTTCACTGTGGCTATTGAGGCCTGTGAGAAGATATGGGATGGAGATCAAGAACGTTCACAGAGAAAGGTGGCTCAGAGATGGTTGAAGGTTCAAAAGACTAACATGCCTAAAAAGGTTGGTCGTGGTGAGTTCAAGGACGAGGTTGCTGTTTTGATAACTCTGCTTAATCGAGTTACAGGCCAAGAAGATGCTAGCACTTTCTGACCATGGATGTTTTACCTTATTTTCAGGATCCTTGATGGTACAAAACATTTTGACTGGGCTATGTTGATCAGCAATTGCTTACATCAACAGATTTATGATTTTCTCAGGTTTCATGAGTTTCATATGGTGTCTTGGTCTACTTAGTTGCATTTCAAGGCAGCTATAGACACCTTAAAACTAACAAGACTCTTGGTGTTCAACGTGTTCACGAGTACTATTCTCAGTTGGAATTTTCTAAAGCTGAACAAGATTTCCGAGTAGTGAATGATCACTTTTCCATGAGGACAGTCAGAGATCTTGACAACGAAATGCACATTCAGATTTCTGCAGAAGCAAAATCAGCAATGGAGACTTGGGCGGATTTATTTATCCAATTCCCTACTTTCACATACATTCGGGTTTATGGATATGTTGGAGAGCCCCTGATGTTGCCGAGGTATCCTTCAGACAAGATAATCTTCATGGAGTTTCTTAGACAGATGCACCACGTTCATTCCTTTCTTTGCAGTCGTCATAAGTCTGCAACCACTTTTCCGTTCGGATTGGGCATTTTCACATGCAAAACTGCGGCAGATGCCAAGCATATGTCAATTGAGATGGAAAGATTCAAACTCAAAACTCATGCTGAGAGGCGTTCCTATGATCCTTTGGGTCATTATACAGCTAGTTTAGAGCGAGGGATTGCACATAAGCCAACACCTGAAGATTTTTGGGTTAATTGTGAAGATGAATTTGAGGTTCGTCATCGTCACTATTGTAGACTCACTATTACTCAGCTCTCTGATTACCTATTAGAGGATGTTGATGGTCTATTAGATGATGATGGAGAGGTTCTTCTCAATTCATTTGTCAAGGATCAAATTGCTCGGTAGCCACTTCGCTCACCAGATTGGTATGCTAAGGAGAATACTTCTATTGAGGATGTGTCTAGATCGGTTATCAAGACCAGCAAGCAATTCTTAGAGAGTAAACGAAGGCAAAAGTCAGTTCCTATTACAGAGCCGCCAATGAATTTTTCTTCATTGCCTTCTACTTCGAGGTCAAGGCCTCAGGTCAAGGTTATTGTGACGCCACCTGAAGGAGTTAGACTCAGTGGAAACATAAGAAAGACGACTACTGGTAAAAGGAAGCAAAAGCAAGTCGAGAATGCACCTAAGATTCTAGTGGAGACAGACATTCATGATGAGTCTCGTGTTTCACCTCCTAGTTCACCACATGTGTACCCTATTGATATAGATTCAGAGCTTGAGTTACCAGTTCGAGTAGGATCAGAGACAACTGAACCACCATAGATTGATACATCAGGGATAGTCTCTCCTTGAATTGATAACATTGTTCAGTCTTGTTGGCTCGAGAGAAGTTTGGGGAGACAAAGGCGAGAACTTTCATACAATCTTGATTTATATGAGTTCGGTGAGCCTTATCAGAAGAGGTTGAACAAGAAAATCAAGAAGCAGGTGCATATTGAGAAGACTCCAGAGTCAGAGATTGTTATAGAGGTTGCTATTCCTCCAGAGGGTAAGAGCCTAGATGAAGTTGAAGTTGGTAACTTTACTTTCACGAAGGCAAATATTGGCAGGACCACTCGAGAGACAGACGTGTGCCTTCTTAAGATTGTCACCAATAATCTTGAAGAACGCATCACGAAGGATGGAGAGGATAAGGTACTGCTTAAAGTTGAGAACTGTCAACTTTGTCAATATATCTCTGATCTTGTTCACGGAAATTCGAGTAGAGCGCCTGTTCTTCCACATAATACACCTGCAGAACAACGAAAGCTGGATAAGTTAGTCAATCATTGAAGACTTTTGGATAACTGGATTGAAAGCTTAATTGTTATAGGTCAACATCTTCTTATGGATTTGTATCAGTTGAGGAGTGATGCACATAAACTTCCTCAAGGCATCTAGTTGATCAAGATTTCAATTGCAGAGAGTCTGGCCAAGGATTGAGTTCTTGTATCTCAGTTGTCTGTTGCATATGATGCTTTGGAGCTTGATGAAGATCAAGAGAAGGTTTTCACTTGGAAGGAGCAACAC
The DNA here is from genome assembly GCA_007258455.2 of Sequoia sempervirens. Classification (NCBI taxonomy): domain Eukaryota; kingdom Viridiplantae; phylum Streptophyta; class Pinopsida; order Cupressales; family Cupressaceae; genus Sequoia; species Sequoia sempervirens. Next base: position 33,716 of record VDFB02111007.1, read on the forward strand.
CTTTTTGAAATGGAGATATGTGAAAAGATCTCTACCAAGTTGTTTTCACTAAAAGACAATGTTTTCAGAGCTCTTGCACTTGTTAGTGGTTTTGTTGTTAAGATTTCGTGTCATTATTTTCTTGAGGATGGCATGTATATTGAATTTAACATAGTGCAAGCTGAGTTCGAAAAGCTGATTCATGATAGTCTTGAGGGAGATCCTGTGGCGGCTAAGTTGGAGAACATTTAAGTGTTTTCAGCTAGTTTCAAGAAAGCGGCTGAAGATGTAAGAGAATGCATGCATACAATCAAAGAAAGTGACAGAGAATTGAAGAAACAGATTATTGTTTTGGACATCATCAAAGTGCAAGAAGACAAAGTAATTGATGAATTCTTGATCGAGGTGTTGGACTGAGATGACTCAGAGTGATCTGCTAGTTGGAACCTAGAGTTAGTTTCGAGGTTAGAGTCATGAGTAGCAGTTAACTCAACTTTCAGTCTTGAGTTCACTTGTTGACTTCATACATGCTTATCTCTTCCTTGGGATTATCTTCACATGAGTTAGGGTTAGGGTTTCCAGTTAACTGAGGTAGTTTTCCATTTAACTTTGCTTTCAATAAGGACGTGCATGCTTGCACATTGTCCATTTAGGTTAGATGTATCGGTTAACTGATGGTAATTTTCCAATTAACTGTATAGTTTACTTTATTAGGGTTTAGCAATAAATCTTGCATGCATTGCAAGACTGTAGTTGACTCAAGGTGATTTTAGGGTTCCCTACACATTTTGATGTCTATAAATAAGAGCTTTTGCTCATTTGCACATAATTTTTGCATGAGAGGAATATATGCTGTGCCTACCTTGCCTTCAATATTGCTCGTTTTGTATCTATTCGTGCGTATTTACTGTTATGATGAATTGTTATGCCACTTGGGGTTTCATGCAGTTATGATGGTGAATTCTTTCCTTAGATCAAATTTGTTTTGTGTTCAATAAACTTGTTCAGATTGAGCTGATAGATGTGCCACCTTGCCTTCAAGTTGAGAATCTGTTCTTGTTTATCGTATGGTGTTTTGTGAGTAATAAACATTTTTAGATTGAGCTAATAGATGTGCCACCTTACCTTCAAGTTGAGAATCTATGCTCTTTTATTGTCAGATAATCATTCCTGCTCCATTTCCTCATGCTTTGTTTTCTTGAGGAAACTGGATAGTTTTAAAGTAGTTAGCTTAGTTGTAGTTAGTGATTTGTGAAACCAGAAAATACTTAGCTGCAACGTATAGAGTTTTTGAGAAAGCCTTGTACCTCTTATAGTTGAGACAAAAAGACAGGATACAGTTTAGTTTATTTCCCTTTCCAGGTACTTTTGTGAAGCACAACGAGGGAGCTTCCCCTCCTAATTTGAAGAGCACTCATTGCGTAGTGTGCATAGCTGTCCGTACCAACTCATACTCCAGAGGTGTTAGTTGTTACGCCAACATTATGGATGCATGGGGCATGACCATAAGATGCCTTCCTTTGAAGTGTTTTGTGATTGACTGGCTAGGGAGCAAGCCAAGTTGATTCAGATGGATACTCTTCCTAAGAGTCATGCCTTGATCGCTCAATCTTCCAAGGGAAAGTGTAAGAATAAGAAGCCCAAGATAGATTCTCCTCCAGGTGATGAGCGTCCCTCCAAGCCTAAGGAGAAGAATGATCAGAAGCCTGCACCTCCTCCTTCTAACTAAGGAGAATCATCTTCCAAGTCTAAGAAGGAAAATTGTTCTTTTTGTGGAAAGTCAGGGAATAATGATGCACATTGTTTTGCGAGGCTTGCAACATTGGAGGAAGCTATGAAGAAGCACAACATTTCCATATCGAAGTCTTCTTCCTTGGGAAAAGGCCAAGCCCTTGAAGCAAGAGGTTTGTCCTCTACCCATGATAGTTGGATTCTTGATTATGGTGCCTCACATCACATGACTCATGATGTAGATCTTCTTGATTCTCTCTCTGATAGTCGTACTACTCACATTGCAGTTGGAGACTCTTCTCAGATTCCTATTTTATGGACAAGCTTAGTTCAGATGCAGGATGGTTGCATTGATGATGTTCTTCTTGTTCCTAATATTTCACAGAATTTGCTTTCCATTTATTAGATTTATTAGCATGGTGATGGAAAGCTTGTTGAGTTCTCTCCCAGTGATGTGACTTCGAGAGTTGTAGAATCCTGAGAAGGTTGTTGCTACTAGACTAGTTGATCATGGAGCCTGCTTGTATAAGTTTGATGGATTTGAGCCTTCATCAAGATCATCCTTTATTGCTCATGTAGATTCTATGAGCAAGCTGTGGCACGAGTGGTTTGGGCACCTAAATTATAGATATCTCTAGCAAATGAGCACACATAATTTGGTGATTGGCCTACCTCAGATCTCTTGTTCTGATGAGATTTTCCTAGGTTTTATATTTGGGAAACATCATCGAGATCCATTTCCAAAAGGTATGGCTACACGTGCTTCGACACCCCTTGAGTTGGTGCATAGTGATCTCATGTCATTTACCACTCCATTTTTCGGGGGCCAAGTATGTAGTCACCTTCATTGATGACTTCTCTCATCCCACTTGGGTGTGATTTTTGAAGTACAAGGATGAGGTTCTTCACTTCTTCATGACATTCCTTGCATTTGTGGAGAAGCAGTCAGGGCATTCCCTTCATAAGATTCATACATATAATGGGAGGGAGTATGTCAACAGGGCATTATAGGATTTTTGCAGTGCTCAAGGTATTCTTCATCAGTACATAGTGGCATACACTCTGTAACAGAATGGTGTGGCTAAGCAAAAGAACAAAACATTACGGGAAATGGCCAATTGCATTATCTAGTCTAGGTCCATGGCTCCAACATTTTGGGTAGAGGTTGTCAATTGTGCCAACTACATTCAGAACCGTATGCTTCACAAGGCAGTGTAGAATATGACTCTTGAGGAGGCTTCGTCTCATGTCAAGCCTAAGGTCTCCTACTTCAGAGTATTTAGGAGTGATGCATGGACATTCATTCCAACAGGGAGGCAAAAAGCAATGGAGAAGAAGAGTTAGCGGTTCATCTTCGTTGGCTACTGTGAGGATGTGAAGGGATATTGGTTGTTTGATCTCGTCACTAAAGAGGTACATTTTCATCGTGATGTTCATTTTGATGAGTCTTTCGTTTCAAAGGATTCTCCATCACAGGCCTCTACCTCCTTTCTTCCTAGTTCTTCAAAGGATGTTTTGTTTAATGTTGATTATGATGATGATGGTATTGATCTCGTTGTTGACATAACTCCATCTTCTCCTGAGCCTGCACGCACACAGCCTCTTTGGGCTCGCATTGTTCTTAAGGAGGCTGGTTCACATGTAGGCGATCCCACCACTTCTTGTCGCACTCGTTCTCAGACTTCAGGTATCAGTCTTTTGAGTCATGCAGTTTCTAGTGATCCTCAAAAGTTTTTAGATGCTTCAGGTGTTCCAGAGTGGAATAGTGCTATGGCTGAGGAGTATTCTTCTTTGATGAACAATCACACTTGGGATCTTATTCCTCTTCCTAAGGGAAGAAAGTTGGTTCGATGCAAGTGGGTGTATTGTACCTAGTTTGTAGCTGATGGTTCTATTGACAAGTACAAGGCTCATCTAGTGGCTAATGGGTTTTCTCAGGTTGAAGGCATCACCTATTTAGAGACTTTTGCTCTTGTCTCCAAGATGGATTCCATTTTCCTTGTAATTTCTATTGTTACATCTCAGGGTTGGTCAGTGTATCAGATGGATGTGAAGAGTTCCTTCCTACATGGTGATCTTCAAGAGGAGATCTATATGAAGCAACCACTAGGTTTTGTGCAGGACCCTTCACTTGTTTGCAGGCTTTGGCGTTCATTGTATGGTCTCAAACAAGCCTCTCGGGCTTGGTATGAGAAGATGGACAATTTTTTGCTTGCTTCTAGATTCACTAGATGTCACTCTGACCCTACAGTTTACATTCAGAGGCATGGGGGGAAATCTTCTCATTCTTGTTCTCTATGTGGATGACTTGATTCTCACTAGGAGTTCTCATTCCATGATTCAGGATACTTAGAGAGCTTGACAGAGCGGTTTGATATGACAGACCTTGGTCTTCAGATTCATTAGTCTTCTGCATGTATTTCTATTTTCTAGCAGAATTATGCTCTCGATTTGCTTCAGAGATTTCAGATGGATGATTGCAAGCCAACCCCCACTCCTTTTCAGTTAGGTGTTGTGTTGTCTTCTAGTTACAGTACTCCATCAGTGGATGCTACTTTGTATCGGCAGTTGGTTGGTAGCCTTTTGTACTTGACACAATCATCTTGATATTTCTTTTGCAGTTGGTCTTGTCTCCTGTTTCTCTCACGATCCTCATGAGAGTCACTGGAAGGTAGCCAAATGCATCTTGCGGTACATTTGGGGCACTACATAGTTTGGCATTCATTACACATTAGGTGCTACTCAGATTGTGGGCTTTACTGACTCAGATTGGGCTGGTGATGTTGATGATCGGAAGTCCAGTTCTGGCTTTGACTTTTCTCTTGGTTCTGGTCCAATTGCATGGTCTTGCAAGAAGCAAACTGGTATTGCATTATCTTCGACTGAGGCTGAGTATCAAGGCACTATTTTGGATAGTCAGAAGGTTTGGTGGCTTCGATAGTTGACGGTTGAGTTTGGCTTTCCTGCTGATCATCTCACTACTCTTTTGTGTGATAATCAAAGTGCCATACATATTTCTCGCAACCCAGTGGAGCATCAACGCACGAAGCATATTGAGATCCACATGCTCTTCATTTGACAACTCATTCAGGAGGGTGTTTTGAGTTTGGAGTATTTGCCTATGGCAGTAGGTTACAGACATCTTCACTAAACCTTTGGCCTCTCCTCACTATCTTTTGTTGAGATCAATGCTTGGGGTGAAGGAAGTTGTCCTTGGGTGGTCTTGATGAGTCATTTCTTCTTTCTCTCTTTTTGAGGGGTTTTTTCCCATAGGGTTTTTCTCCTTTTCTCCGATTGTGAGAGATTTTTGTTTGCATTGTAAATGGGTACCTAACATGGTTGTGTAGCCGGGATCCATATTGCATTTTTTGCATCTCATTTTGCATTTTTAGTTTCCCTAAGTTGCACTTAAGTGGGGGTGTTAGCATGAATATTTCTCTCTTAAGTTTACTTAGGTTAATTATGCATTTTCCTATAGTTTGGTAGTTTTTTCCCATGTTGGGAATTTTCCTACCTATCACTCATTTTTCATGCCTTTTTAAAGGCACTTTGTGCATTATTTCTTCATGTCTCAATACATTCTTTCATCTTAGTGAAATAGTTTCTTCTGTTGCTTCTCTCTCGTGAAGGTTTCTCTTGGTATGCAGTTGCTCCTGGGTGCTCCAACACTTTCATAAAAGTGCATGCATTTTGTTTTGATAATAACACATAAGCATTTTCTTTTCACATTAACGTGTGCACATTTGTTTAAATGTTATTATCGCTCATATTTTTTGAGCCATAACATGAGCATGTTATTCAATTTCTTCAAAATGCAAGCACATTTTGCCTGTTTTTGGGCATTTGGCTACTTGTTTGTGCCCCATCTTGGTGTACTTGCCTTAATAATATTGAACAACAAAGTTTAATAATTAATTTAATTATCATAATAAACCCAAATGCCTTAAATATTGTAAATAAAAACCTTGAAGCCTAAATCATTAATCGAAAGCCTATTTAAACATTAATAACTCAACGACAAATTAGGAACCCTTAACTAGGAACCTTAAACTCTACAATTTGAAAGCTAAACTCTAAAATTTAATGTGAATCCTGAACTCTAAAATTTAAATGCTAAACAATTAGCATTGAACCTAGATTATTACATCTTAAATTTAAGCATTGAATGTTAACTCTTAATATTATAATTTGAACCTAAAATATGAAACATAAACCCCAAAATTTGTACCTTGAACTCTAAACCCTATGTCTAAACACTTGAACCATGAATAATAAACCGTAGTGTCAAACACTAAACAAATAGAAATTAGAAAAATACACTAAATCTTAATGTAACTCATTTAATATTAAATCGAAATATGAACCCTAAATCATTAACTTTAAACTCTAGACCCTAAACTGTAAATGTTGAACTGTAATCACTTAATCTTGAGCTCTAAACCTTAATCCCTAGGCATGATCCTTAAATTTTATTGGTATGTCTCCTAGAAGAGTCTCTTACTAGTCCAACTTATCACTCCTACCTTTTGATATACCAGTATCTCCAAATTTTATGGAGAAACTACCCAATAAAGTAGACTAGTATTGAGAGACACTGTAATAAAAGGTCTCAAGTCTAATTTTGATACTTGGAGTATAAATCCACATCATTTAAATAGACCTTTTATAAGGAATCTAGCTTAGTCATAAAATGATAAATACTAAAAGATGATGCAGGAGCATTTGGGTGGACTAGCAATCAACATCACCCAAAAACAAGTTTCAGGTTTGGTTTCAATTTTAAGTCTGTTTTAGGGGTTTTATTTGACATTTTTTGATATTGGATGCAATCAAAGTTGCACAGTTACAAGCTTATGGAGTTGTCGTCTCGACACATAAGAAGGAAGTTTTTAATGAAACGATTGTTTGGAGCAATCTATGAGGTTTGGAAATGAATCCTTTGACAAGAAGATGGTTGAAGGCATTTGTGATTTAATAGTGAAGATTAATTCGGTTGTCACACACATCATTTGGGATATATTAAAACTTCCTATTCAGGCTTGACAATTTACAAAAAAATAAATATCTTACAATTCTGGAGGGTTGGAGCAAAACACTTTCATAGTTGGTCCATGGAACATTATTCTGAGCCCGCTCACCAATTTTTGTGTGAATTGGAGAACTTTGAGTTTTTTCGTTTGTCGACACCTGACTCTGTCAATAGACATGATTAGTCTTCTCCAAATTGATGGTAGAGTTCTAAAGCAGGATCGTTGAGGAAATAAATGTTAATTTCCATGTTAAGTGTAATGGCTATATTGGCAACAATGTGTGAGCATGGGAAAAGCATCATTGGTTGCAATCAAAAAATTAATATAGTTATAGAAATTGTAATTAACAATCATTCGGCTTCCTCGAGGTGAACCAATAATCTTTGATGTTGAATGGGAGTTTATAGGAAAAGGAGAAACCAAAGCAATACAAAGGGGTGCACAACTACAAGAAATAAGAGAAATGGAATAATGTTGGCTAAGGAGAGTGAGGGCAGACCACACCATAGAGGAAGAGAGGAGCAGATTAAAATGCCAAATGTATTTAAATTTAAAGACCAAAAGGCATACACCATACTAAAGAATAGATGGAAAATAAATTTAATTATAAAATTGCATATGTGGGTAAGGAATGTGAAGAGGCCGCAGAGTAAAATTTGAAATACGATACACATTTTTATGAGTGAAAAGATAGAGGAGATTGCGCATATGAAAGGAGGACAATGATTGGTTAAGGAACAACCACATAGCCATAAGGAAAATGAACAAGTAACACAATGAGAGGGAGAGGTTGTGGATGGCTAGAGGAGTAAAGGCAGATTGAAGAGGAACGATTGGAGTGGTTGTGCAAACAAAAGGGAATGAGAAATGAGAAAACAATAAAATTGCAAATGTGAACGAGTTAAAGGAGGTCGTGGCATAGAGAAGAATAACATATTGTATGCAGGAAAGAAAAATATAAGTGGGGTGTGCAACAATAGAGGAGTTGTGAAGAGTAGAGCTAAGTGTAGAGTCTATAGAGAGACACACTACGTCATGAAGCCATTTCAAGATGAAACAAAAGTAAAATAATTTTTGTAAGTAGAGATGGAGGGAGAGAGGGCGTGACAAAGAGACAAAGATTAGAGGTTCAAAGAAGCTACACCCCATAGAGATATCATTAATTTTATGTTGTAAAGTCTTAATGAGGACATAAGGTTTAAAGAACACAAAGAACCATAAAAGAATTCACAGAGGGAATAGAGGATCATAGGTATGCAAATTGCATTTTACAAATGAGACTAGCTAGATGGGTCATGCTTGAGTGGAGAAACAAAAGTGAAAAAAGGTTCCATTTATAAACCTATAAATATGAACAGAAATTGGTAGAGGAATTCGACAAAGAAAAACCTTGGTAAAAATTAAACAGTCTCTTATGTTCATGTGAAGGAATCTCTATAATTTTTGTAATCTGATTGAAAAACTAGTGAATTTGAATAAAGGATTAGTTGTTTGTTGCAATCTTTGGCTAGCGTATTGCCCATTGTAATTGTGAATCTGTGTGAAAGTTTGGTCTGTGACAGCGAGTGGGAGTACCTCTTGCATCAAAAGAAGAAAGAGGCTAGATGAGGAATATTTGGGAGTCAAGGTATAAAGTAAGAAGAGAGAAGCATGTGAAAAAAATTTGTAAAAAAATTAAGTTACTCCAACCTCTATAGGCCTCAAATATATTTGTGGGGCCTTGATTCCTAAGATCTACAAAATTGTAATCTTGTCAAATGTTGTGTTTGATGCACTATAGAGGGGGCTTAAGAAGAGAGGGGGATTAAGAAACAAAACCATGAATAATATATTTTTATGTTTTGCTATAACAATGAAATTACATAAAATAACTAAGGAATCAAACATTAAAATTAGAGGTGTGCCTTTTGCACTCAAATATATTACAATTCTTTGTATATATAAATACAATTTTATTTTTAATAAGATATGGTCATTGAGTCTTATATTGTGAATTCTTTTTTTTTGCCATTACTTTTGTGTTACAATGCAATTACAATTTTGGTGCAATGCAAATGGGGATGCACTTGTGTTTTTTAAGGATTGAGCCATGTATTCTAGTTAAGTAGTTTCAATCTGAGTTGGGTTTGATCAAAGTGGGTTTAAACAAAAGTGGTGCAATTTAAACTTTCTTCTGTGGCACCATTATGGTAGCCTTTTTCTCTTGTATCCACATGTTGTAATAGGTATGTGCCAACTAATGGGTCCAATTTTAGCGGGAGTATCACAAATAGAAAAAATATTGATACGATTGGGTACTCAATCAATTGACATGATTAATCTTCTCCAAATTTATGGTAGAGTTTTAAAGCATGATTGTTGAGGCAATAAAAGTTAATTTCCATGTTAATTTTGATTTTTATATTGATGACAATGTGTGAGCATGGGAAAGGCATCATTGGTTGCAATAAGAAATTAATATACTTGCAGAAATTGTAATTAACAATCATCCGGTTTCTGAAGGTGAACCATTAATATTCCATGTTGAATAGGAGTTTATAGGAAATGAAGAAACCAAAGATATACAGAGGGGCACACAACTATAGGAAAGAAGAGAAATGAAAAAATGTTGGCTTAGGGTGAGGGAGCACACCATAGAGGAAGAAGATCAGATTAAAATGCCAAATGTTTTTAAATTTAAAGACCAAAAGGCTCGCACCATACTAAAGAATAGATGGAAAATAAATTAAATTATAAAATTGCATACGTGGGTAAGAAATTCCAAGAGACTGCACCATATGGTGTGGAGTAAAATTTGAAATATGATACACATTTTTATGAGTGAAAATACATAGGAGGCCACACATATGAAAGGAGGACAATGATTGGTTAAGGAACAACTAGACAACCATAAGGAAAATGAACAGGCACACCACAATGAGAGGGAGAGATCGTCGATGACTAGATGAGGAATAAGGAGAGGATTCAAGATAGATTAAAGAGGAATGGTTGGAGTGATTATGTAGACAAAAAGGATTGAGAAGTGAGAAAACAATAAAATTGTAGAGATTGAAAGGAGGTCGTGGAATATATAAGAAGAGAATATTGTATGCAGGGAAAAAAAATGTTGGGTGTGTGAAAAGAGAGGAGCTACGAAGAGTAGAGGTAAGTGTAAAGTCTATAGAGAGGCCACACTATCGCAGGAAGCCATTTCAAGATAAAATAAAACAAAAACAAAATGTGTAAGCAGAGATAGAGGGAGAGAGGGTGTGACCAAGAGACAAAGAGTAGAGCTTCAAAGAAGCTACACCTCATAGAGATATCATTAATTTTCTATTGTAAAGTCTAAATAAGGATATAAGGCTTAAATAATACAAATAACTATAAAATAATTCACATAGGGAAGAAGGGATCAAGGTATATAGATTATATTTTGTAGATGAGACTAGCCAAATGGGTTGTGCTTGAGGGGAGAAAGAAAATTAAAAGAAGGTGCGGAATATAAACCAATAAATGTGGATAGAAATTGGAAGAGGAATTCGTGAAAGAAAAATCTTGATATAAAGAAAGTAGAATCTCTTGTGTTCATGTGAAGGAATCTCTATAATTTTGTAATATGATTGAAAAAACAGTGAATTTGAAGAAAGGAGTAATTATTTGTTGCAATCTTTGGGTAGAATATTTCCTGTTGTAATTGTGAATTTGTGTGAAAGTTTGGTTTGTGACAGTGAGAGGGAGTACCTCTTGCATCAATTGGTATCAGAGGCAAAGGTTCTAAGTGTATAGGCGGATAGCCAATTGTGAGGTAGCTTATGCCAAGAATAATGGGTGGATAGAGTAAGTACAATGAAGAAGGGTTCATGTGGACTATTGTAGGTATGAGAGAAAAGTCCTTACATTGAGAGTTGAAGCCATGAAGATTGTCGAGTGTAGGATGTGAATGGTGAGAGATTGCACCAAGCAAGATGCGTTCAAAACGGAGGATGAGATGGGTCATGAGGAGACCCTTTGATAATTTTATTTTTGGAAAAATATTGGGAAGTGGAGAATAGGAAACTTCATGAAAATTTGTAAAAGATCCAAACCAGACTAGATGTATTGGAAAAGAAGATTGAAGAGGAAGAGAGAATATTTGAAGAGAAAAATAATATTCCCTTGAAAGAAGATAGTAAATGTAGGAATGGTGAAGAAAAGTGTGGTGGCCCTTTGGTAAACGTTTTAAAGGAGGATATGGGAGAAGCCCATACAAAATTAAATAAAGAAGAAAAGAAGAGGGGAAATGATGAGCATCCTATTTTGTTTGATTATGTTTTGTTTGTAGATAACATAAAAGAAAATAAGGCAAGAGAGCAAACAATTTTTGTGTGGAAGGATAGTGAAAAGGTGGAGAACATGGTGATAAAAGGGGATGGAAATAGAAGATGGTATGCTGGTTCAAAAAGAAAACAAAGAAATAAACAATGATGTTGTAGTAGAGATACGTCTTTTTGAAGGCATAGTGTGAGAGAAGGACAATCTTGGAACATCTATTGTTTCCAATATTATTTTGTTTGGAAGAAATGAAGAAATAAAATCATATTTGGAAGCAAAAATTATGGACTTGGAGAGTCCTAAATTTGAAAAATAGATTGGTGAAGATGAAGATGATTTCTTGTTGAAACAAGAGATAAAAAGAATCAAGAAGTTGTTGGAAGGAGAATTGATGGACAAATACAAATAGGGGTTTGCAAAACTTCTTTTTAGAGGTGAGAAGATGAATGTTGCAGGGAAGGATGAGGAAAAGATGTTGGGATAGCGAACAAGAATTAGGTAAATTTTAATTTTGAATTTACTGGTAATGATTCTTTACCTTCTTTGGTAAGAATAAAAGAGGATGTAGAGAAAGAATGGAGCTTGCAGATGAAAATTTTCAATTTCCACGGAGTAGTAAATGTAGATTTGTATAAGGATGTAGTAGAGGATGTTGCAAATTGGTGTATGCATAATAAATATTTGTATGTAGAAGCTACAAAGGATGTTGCAGGTGAGATTTGGTGGCAGCGATCAGTTTGTGGTGGGCCGAATCCCATGAGAGATTGGAAGAGAGAGATGCATTTGGTGGAGGAGGCCAGACAATGGTGGATTGAATCCCATGAAGGAGATGAGTAGAAGAGGAATTATTTGGAGGACGGTTCATGGTGGACATGAGTCCATAAGAGGAAGGAAAAAAAAGATGGAGGAAGATGGTGAATGTTCTAGTAAGATTCTAGAAGAGGATGGAAAAGAAACAATTTTCTATGCACCTATCACAATGATGGAGCTCGTTACAGATTTCTTGCGATTTAAAAGCATGGTTCTACCATTTAACTCTACTTTTGTGAGTCTAAGCTGAGAAACTTCCTATCTTATGAGTCTAATGTAGGAGCGTCCAAGAAGACTAACAATCAACATCACCTAGAAAGAGGATTTAGGTTTGGTTTCAATTTGAGTATGTTTAAGGGGTTTCATTTGAAATTTCCTAAACTTGGATGCATTCAAAGTTTCACAATTATAGTTTTGTAGAGTTGCCTTGAAACGTAACAGGGCAGTTTTCAATGAAACCATTTGTAATGTCAAGAATTACATCGTACACAATTTTGCATTCCGTAAACCTCCCCTTTAGATTAATTAAATTCAATAATGCAATGTCCCTCTCACCTAACCTTAATTTTATCATTAACCCTTTTCGTTCTTGGCCATTAAAGTTAACTTTTATCTCAGACGATCGCACGTAATGCAAATGCCCTAAAAAGATTCTTGACTACATAACCATTGGGATATTACATTTCTCTTTCTCCCAAAGTGTAATGCCTCTGTAGCCTGCAAACAAACTCCAAATATCCATTTTCATGCTTATATCCCTTTCAAACCTCCGATTTTATACTTGCTTCAATTGATCTCAATCTATCTTGGTCATTCTCACATTCTCTCATTCTCATTCTCATTCTTCTCTCATTCTTTGAAGCTCTCTTGCACTTTGGTATTCTACACCAACACTTTGGAATTCTTGGCACATCTTGGTGTTGGTAACACAAGGGAAAACAATTTAGAGGGAGGGGGGGTGAATCAGTTTTCACAGAAATGTAAACTTATTAAACTTATTCTGAGATTTGATAAATAAACATGAAAGCATAAACCATCAACACATCAGAAACACACATAACACAAAGTTTTTTTTACATGGAAACCCTGTTAGGGGAAAAACCACGGTGGAGATTAGTCCACAAGATTATACCCTGTTAAAAGTATAAAGAACTATAAATGGGGAATGCACATGCATTTAGACACACTGACTAGAGCTCACAACTCAAATACAACAAGGCTTACTACCCAAAGGAAGACACACTGTCTTACAAAAACATTCGGATTACATCTGCAAGATTTTGAACTGAGAAAATAACATCTGCTAATGCCTGATTATAGTTTTGGTTAAGCACATGAACACTTCTTCACACTCTGCTTCTGCCTTCGAATGATTAGGACGTTATTCATTGATCTTATACCTTCAAATGGAATAAACAATCATTTATATATATACACAACAAGAGATTACATCGCTACATGTCAGCTTCAACAAAATAATAAAACATATACAAACTGTCGGCCCAAATAAAAAACAATTATCAATGCAAATCAACCAAGGTCGGCCACAACATAGTAAAGAACCAAAATAAAATCCTTGAACATGAAACACTTTCAAAAATTATTCCTTGAAGATCCACAACACGTTACAATCACCTTGTCAGTCATGAACATGAAAAACATGAACATGCAAGAGAAAATCACCAATCGCGAGCACCACGATCAATGCAGACATGCAACATAGATAGAGCATGATCTAGAAACATCCACAAACATCATAAATCACCAAAGAAGCATCCCCAACATCTCAAATTACTATAATCACACCATCTTCTTTCAGGAACACCAACTGAAGCAACATAATAATTGTCAGAACACTGATACTCATAACTCGATCAAATCTTCATACGGATATCTGAAACTTAATATGGATAAACTAGATATACTCAACAACAAACCCTATGATCCACAAACTGTTATCATCATCATACTGAGCTAGGAAACATACTGAACTTCACTACACCACTGACAACCTGCAACTCATTTCTATACAATTTTCTCAATATCCTCGACATATACATCCTTTAAGACATTAATGCCAATAGTGTTGACATCAATGACAACCATATATCAACAACATACAACAATCTCCCCCTTTGGCATTGATGGCAACAAATGATGTGAAAAACACCATCAATGCAACTATCTCTTAGCACTTTCTCCTCCTTAGATTATGACTCTTTTCTCCTCAACTTCTTTGACATTACTTTTCTCCCCACAAATTTTTTTACATGAATCTTCTCCCCCTTTGACATCAATGACAAAGGTACACATTATTTTTCTCCACACAAGCTCTGAACCACATATTTGAACATTTGGCTACTCCCCCTGAGTAGCAGCCACCACAACATCAATCCGGATCAAGATATGAATGTGAAATGCACGGACTGATGCAAGTCAATGCATCTTAGTTTTGATTAGGAGGGGTAATCACCCCTAACTTCCCTCTAAGATACTCAAAAGTATCCTTAGGCAAAGGCTTGGTAAGGATATCTGCAATCTGTTCCTTAGTAGGCACATACTCCAATCTGACTTCCTTTTCACTCACCTTCTCTCTCAAAAAAGTGAAACTTGATGGATATATGCTTGGTGTTTGAATGTAACACCAGTTTCTTAGAAATGTTAATTGCACTTGAATTATCAAAGAATATAGTAATAGGCTCATCATACACAACTCTGATATCTTTTAACATCTGCTTCATCCACGATACTTGAGTACAATTGTTAGCAACAACAATTTATTCTACCTCTACAGTAGATAAAGAAATGGCATTCTGCTTCTTACTTAACCATGAAATCAACTTCTTTCCAGAGAAAAATGCACCACCACTAGTACTTTTTCTGTCATTCACATCTCTTGCCCAATTAGCATTAGTAAAAGCACATTTACAGTATTCTTCACAGTCTGTCTGATTTTGCACTTTAAACTCTGTCTACTTTCATTCAGATCACAAATCCTTTTCTGAACAAATGAAACTATGCACAATCGCTCTACAAATCTTCTGACTTTTGCATCTCATAACAACACACACCCAAATGATATAAGCAATCTTATATATATCCGCAACAAGAGATTACATCGCTACATGTTGGCTTCAACAAAATAATAAGACATATACAAACTGTCGGCCCATATCAATAAACAATTATCAATGCGAATCAACCAGGGTCAGCCACAACATAGTGAAGACTCAAAATAAAATCCTCGAATACAAAACACTTTCAAAAATTATTCCTCGAAGATCCACAACACGTTACAATCACCTTGTCAGTCATGAACATGAAAAACATGAACATGCAAGAGAAAATCACCAATCGTGAGCACCATGATCAATGCAGACGTGCAACATAGATAGATCATGACTAGAAACATCCACAACAACTCAAATTACTATAATCACACCATCTTCTTTCAGGAACACCAACTGAAGCAACAAAATAACTGTCAAAACATAGATACTCATAACTCGATCAAATCTTCGTGCGGATCTCTGAAACTTAATGTGGATAAACTAGATATACTAAAAAAAAAAACCCTTTGATCCACAACCTCTTATCATCATCATACTGAGCTAGGCAACATACTGAACTTCACTGCACCACTGACAACCTGCAACTCATTTCTATACAATTTTCTCAATATCCTCGACATATACATCCTTTAAGACATTAATGCCAATAGTGTTGACATCAATGACAACCACATGTCAACAACATCCAACACTTGGAGGCTGCAAACTCTTTCTTTCGACATTCTTGTTTGCTAAAGGAGGGCAATTATATCTTTCTTATCGTATTATCATATTTACTTTGAGTATCATATTGTTATTATAACACATCTAACTATTTCTTTATCTTTTCTATTTTATTTCATCTATCTTTATCTATTTGGTTGTCTGTGGAGGTGTGAACACCTACACGGTGGTTTGACTAAGTCAAGCCCCTAAAAAAACCCCAACCATTTTCTCATTTTCGTGTGTGCAAGTTTTCAAGTTGTGGCTTTGCGGGATGCTTCATTTGTGGACCTCTTGTGAGTCTCATTTATTCC
This sequence comes from Sequoia sempervirens, assembly GCA_007258455.2. Taxonomy (NCBI): domain Eukaryota; kingdom Viridiplantae; phylum Streptophyta; class Pinopsida; order Cupressales; family Cupressaceae; genus Sequoia; species Sequoia sempervirens. The sequence goes on from VDFB02111007.1 coordinate 49,643, forward strand.
TTTGCATTTCCATTATTTCCTCTCAATCTCATTCCATTTATACTAGTTATTGTTATTCTATTTATTTTTGTCATACTGTTATTTAAAACACATGCTTGAGATTTTAGTTGTCAAATAGTTAGTAGGTTCATTGATGTCTTTGTTAGTAAACTCAAATTTTAGTCTGTATGAAACCATAGTGCCATGGGGACGTCCGCACTCCGCATTGTCGTCCTTAGTCAGGAGCCTACTAGTTTGATCAAGAGACCTTTGCAATCTACTCTTTTGTCCCTAAAACTCTCATACTCTAATTTTGCATGAAATATAAAATATAAACAACTCCCTTTGTCTTCCCATCTCATCACTTGAGCTTTGATCCTTGAGGTAGTCGAGGAACATTCACTCTTTGAGATCACATCATTTCAGAGTTTCGAATTTCCTCCTCTACATTTTGGGAAGCTCGACGTGAAACTGTCCTTACCTTAATATTTTGTTGAAAATTTATTCTCTCTTGTTTGGACATCTATTTGATTGAGTGTTGTGACACTTTTATGAGTTTTACAACCTAGTCTACAACTTCTAGATATGTAGTTAGAAGCATTCGACACTTAGATAGAGATTCAAGAAGATAGTTCAATCCTACCTGCCAGGGTCCTAATTTTGAGTAGTTCACTATAGGACTATCACTTGGCTATACCCCCCTTTCACTCCTATTCATCCATCAACAAAAGTTCAACCAAATGCTCAACCAAGCACTCCTCCTTAGATCATGAATCTACTCTCAAGGTCCCTTTTGAGCAAGTTCAATCCTTGGAAGAGAATCTTAAGGAGTTTAAGGATTTTCTAAACAAATTTAATACATGCACTCAATTTGCTCCTCTTATTTGCGGTCTAAGGGATCTTCTTATCTCATACCACATAGGTCTTGAGCTGCTCTAAGGGATAGCTAACATAGTAGAAAATAATGCCCCCTTGACACTTAAGTGTTAGGAAATCCTCAAGATGTTCAATCAAAGATCATTGGTACATAGTTGTATTTTTTTATATTGGAAGTGTTCGTGCACATGGTAGACACTAGTGCTTTTGTACCCTCTTTCACCACTATCGATAATACAAACACCATGCCCCAGGATGTTCTTGGAGTTAGAGTGAATCATGTCCCTCTAAGATACAAAGTCCTTGTTTTTGGATCTTGAACCTTCTCCACATCAACCAATCAAACCTCGCCATCCGATCCCATCTTGAATGCTTTGTTACAAAACATCAGAAAGATGCAATTGCAATTGTCTAACCTGACCAACTCTACCTCTTAATCCGCATTCCAATCATACTATCATTGTAGTCCTTTAGCCCTCACCATTCTAAATGTTCCCATAGGCCAAGGGATAGAAATTATGAAGTTTGATAAGTACAATGGTAGGGGTGACTTGTAGACCCATGTTTCATCATTCACTGCCATGTGTAATGATTTCCTCTACCAAGATACTTTGTTAGCTAAGATATTCTCATGATCCCTCAAGGATGCTGCATTGGAGTGGTTTTTCTCACTTCTTGATAATTCTATCTTTTCCTTTGATCAATTGATTAATCAGTTCTTACAGTAATTATAGGTGAACATTGGATCAAAGATCACTTTTAATGATCTCATCCATTGTAAGCAGGGGACTCATGAGAAAGTAACTAATTTCATTGCCCACTATCTATCCTTGTTCTCTCAGATCTCTTACACCTTTTTGGATTCCGATGTTTAGCATGTGTATGTCGGGAATTTGTATCCGACATTGAGAGAAAGAGTTCTCTTGATGAAATACCCTTCTTTCACCCATCTGTGTACTTTGAAGGATTACCAGTAGACTGTAACACAACACAGGGGTTCCTCCTTGTCCTCTCATCTCGATAGTTGGTTAGTTGTGTCTACTTTTAGGGAGGCTAAAATAAATCAAGTAGTAGCGAATGTAGTTTTTGTTCCTACTGGGAAAACCATCGTAGGATGTAACATAGTGTTCACAAAACTATTTAAATCCTACACTAATGTTCTGAAGAAGTTATTAAAAGAAGATTTAATTACTCTCCCATAAATTAGACTGTTGCCTACCGATAAGCCTTATCTTAGTTGGTATGATGCACAATTGTTTTGTTAATACCACCGAGTCCCTGGTCATCATACTGAATGTCGTGTCCGTCTTAGACACATAGTCCAATACCACATAGATAGTGGTACCATCTAGCTCAATGATAAGAAACGACACTCATCTATAGCCAAGCCTAATAGCCAACTACAAATGTACACATATACCTTTCCTTCTCAATTTTCTAATCTAATAACATCTACTTCTTCATCTTCTAATCCTAGCTCTTCTGAATACATGAACATGGTCTCCTTCATTCCTGTTTATCCTTTGAGTCATGTTGAAAAGATTCCTGACATAACTTTTACACCACATGACCTACCTCTTAACAGGGAACCTTCTTCACTTTACATCCCAAACCAAGTTAACGGTAACCTCGTGACTAGTGTTATGGTTGACCCCACTAGTCGGGTCAATGTCATTACGAAGGAGACCCTCTTTATCAACAATTTACATAAAGAGAAGTATGAGGAGTCAAAGACCACACTCCATAATCGCGATGGTCTCCCTGTCTTGCCCATTGGTTCCATTTCTTTGTCAGTTCTTGTTGGGCCTAAATATCGTGGCGTTCCATTTATCATGATTCTTGAATACGACTTGTTCAAGGTAAGACTAGGCATTCCATGGTTATTCTCCATGAATAAGGTCACTTTGATTAATTTATAAATGCTTAAAGTTCCCTTATGATGGAAAAGTACATTCTATTTAGGATATTGGATATAAACCACTCGTATCATATGGGGGCTTCTCTTTAGACCATTTATGGTCTGGTCCTATTGGGCTTTTACTGCCCCATAGAGACTTATTCTACAGGGCCTAATTCAAGTACAAAACAGGAGTCCTGGCCCCTAATGCTACCTTTCCACCTTGTGCTCATGCCATTTTTATGAAAGTTTCCATTCGAGTAAAGTAGTGTTCTTTGTCCTTTGTGCCTTCCTCCTCGAAGGTTGCAAACAAGCATGCTCCCACACATGAACCTTCTTCTTTTGGAATTTTGTAACCTTTGACGGTGTCATCTATTCCTTCTACTATTTGCAACATAGGAAAATGAAGGGCACCCATGATGAAGAAATCTAAACCTCAAGCCTTCCAACTCCTGGTCTTGCCCACCATTCTTTGACCCACCTTATATGGTAAAGGAAATGTTGGCAACACAAGGGAAAACAACTGAGAGGGGGGGTGAATCAATTGTCACAAAAATTCAAAACTTGTTCAACTTATTAACCTTATTCTCAGATTTGATAATTAACCATGAAAGCATAAATCATCAATACATCAGAAACACAGATAACGCCAAGTTTTTTTTTAATGTGGAAACCCTGTTAGGGGAAAAACCATGGTGGAGGTCAGTCCATAAGATTATACCTTGTTAAAAGTATAATGAAAATGAAATATGGGGAATGCACATGCATTTAGACACACTGCCTAGAGCTCACTGCTCAATTACAACAAGACTAACCACCCAAAGGAAGACACACTATCTTACAAAAAGAATCTGATTACATCTGTAGGGATTTGAACTGATAAAGTAGCATCTGCTAATGCTTGATCACAATTCCGGTTAAGCACATGAAAAATTCTTCACTCTTCTACACACTTCACACTCTGCTCTGCCTTCGAATGATATTCGCACATACACAGAGAAGCACACTCTGGCATCCACTCACACTCTTCAATTCGAATAAACAATCACTCTTATATATCCACAACAAGAAATTTCATCCCTTCATGTTGGCTTCAATGGAAATAATAAAATGAATATAAATTGTCGGCCCAAAACATTTAAGATTATTAATGTGGATCAACCAAAGTCGGCCACAACTTAGTGAGGACCCAAATTAACATCTCAATCATGAGGACACTTTCAATTAATTATTGCTCGAAGATCCACAATACGCTACAAACACCATGTCGGCCAAGAACAAGAAAAATATGAACACACAAGAGAAAATCACCAACCACGAGCACAACGATCAATGCAGATGTGCAAAAAAGATAGAGCACGATCTAGAAACATCCACAAGCATCACGAAGCATTCGTAACAGCTGAACTAACTGAACTAACTGAAATAGCATCATCTTCAATAAGGAACACTGAGGCAACAAAAAACTTGTTAGAATGAAAATCTTCCTAACTCAATCAAATCTTGACGCGGATCTCTGAAACTCGACATGGATAAACTAGATATACTCAGCAACAAACCCTTTAGTCCACAACCTCTGATCATCAACGTATAGAACTTACTGACATACTGAACTTCACTTCACTACTGACAATCTACAACTCATTTATTACAATTTTCTCAATATCCTCGACATATACGACTTCAAATGAATTATCAGAAGAGAAGCATTCATAACAACTGAACTAACTGAAATAGCATCATCTTTAATCAGGAACACCAACTGAGGCAACAAAAAACTTGTTAGAATGAAAATCTTCCTATCTCAATCAAATCTTGACGCGGATCTCTGAAACTCGACATGGATAAACTAGATGTACTCAGCAACAAACCCTTTAGTCCACAACCTCTGATCATCAATGTATAGAATTTACTGAGATACTGAACTTCACTTCACTACTGACAATCTACAACTCATTTATTACAATTTTCTCAATATCCTTGACATATACGACTTCAAATGAATTATGTAAGGAAAGCTTAGGTGCGGAACAAACTCTCCTAACGCCAAAACCTTAGGGAAGAATGCAGAGGTGACTTTAAATTTTACAATTACAGTTCAATAAGATACACTTGAAAAGAATTAACATAAAAAATGAACACATACACAATTGGACACTAGATTTTACGTGGGAAAACCCTTACGGGAGAAAAAGCCACCACACCAAGAAAAACCTCTTTGTATTAGAGTAAAAAAAAATTACATATAGAGTACAAACTTCACTTTCTGATGTCAATTTTATAGCAGCAAAAATTTACTGATCAATCTTATATAGAACATTAATCTCACAATGCTCTCAGACGCATACAATGAATCCACTCAGATCAATATGTGTTAAGTATCGAATAGAAACCTCTATTACTTGAACTGATCATCATCATCCGTTACAGAATATATCTCATTATGTTCATGGTCTGTTGATATTCCACACAGGAATGATCGCAACTGTACAACTACTAACAATTCACATATCGCTTCTCTGATTGGCTCAGAACACGCCACGTAGGACAAATGTTCGGTGAAAGAAGTTCAAATGGAATTGCACGTCAGTGAGACACTAGACCGTGTCTCCCCAATGCCAAAAATCCCGATCACATAACCATCGACAAGATCACCGCTATCGGCGAGACATCATACCGAACACAAATCCAACTTGTGTAGATCTATTGTCAAGAGTTTCACTATCGCTAAGAGTCTTATAGAACCTTATGTTATACTGATGTTCATACCCGTCAGCGAGAGGGAAAAACCATCGGCAAGAGTTCTCACCAAAAGCACCTGTCTGTCGGTGAGACTTACACTCTCGGCAAGAGTTCATATCAACTACAAACGCATCAGCCAAGAGTCTCCCCGATGATCACCATCCGCCAATGACATGTGTTCACTGCTCTTGCATTTTCGAAGAATCAAGCTTGGAATCTACAATATTCTGAATGGGTCTCCCGGAATTCCAAGTGGTCCCCACATCTGTCGACTTAAGTTAGAAAAAACCCAAACATCGTGACATGGAAGGAGATCGCCTAGTCGGAGAAAACACAAACTTAGTAACTCCACGACTAGGTTCCAAAGTTACAAAAAACACCGATGCCACAACAATGAAGAAAGTCGGTTAGTCGGAAAATTCTGTAACTTCCAAACTCCGCGAAACGGTTCTAAAGTTCAGGATTTGGGCGATAGGCTGATAATTGGGACTTAGACATAAATACAAGCCAACAAGTTGAGGCACTATTTCCAACAATCTCCCATTTGACGAAGACTTACTAGCTTCCTTCTAACTTAAAGTTAATGAAGGTCATGGGCTCCAAGGCCCATCGAACTGGCACACCACCTGTACTTGTATGTGCTCACTGGTTTCGTTAATGCATCTGCAACATTTTCTAGAGTATCCACTTTTTCTAAGACACCTTTCGATCCTCCACCATATCTCGAACAAAATGATACTGCACATCAATATGTTTCGTTCTGGCATGGAAAGTAGGATTTTTCGCCAAACAAATAACACTCTGACTGTCATAGTAAATTGTAATTTTCCCTGCATTAAACCCAATGTTAGAACACAAATGTTTTAACCAGATTGCTTCTTTACAGGTATGTGTTGCTACCATGTATTCTGCCTCTGTAGTGGACAAAGCGACTACCGCCTACCGCTTACTCATCCAACTGGCTGCACCACCATTCATCATGAAAATATATCCACTGGTGGATCTTCTACTGTCAATGTCCCTTGTCCAATCAGAATCCACATAGCCTCGAATGTTGAGAGTCCTCTGTGATTCAACCAAATTTCCATGGTAACACAAAGGATATTCTGAAGTTCCCTTTAGATACCTAAACACTCTTTTCACAGCATCCCAATGTGTCCTTCCAGTATTTTCCATAAAACGACTAAGTACTCCCACTACTTGGGCAATGTCTGGTCTTGTACAAACCATTGCATACATTAAACTGCCAACTCCACTTGCATAAGGTACTCTGGTCATGTCCTCCATCTCAGTAGGATATTTTGGACAGTCTTCAACAGATAGCTTCGTTCCCTGCAAAACTGGAACAACTAGCTGTTTGCAATCAGTCATACAAAATCTCTCAAGAACAATATTAATATACTTACTTTGACTAAGCCAAAGTTTTCTACTCTTCCTGTCCCTGGTTATTTCCATTCCCAGAATATACCTGGCTATACCAAGATCTTTCATTTCAAACTTTGCAGACAACTGAGATTTTAGATCAGAAATCATTAACTTACTATTGCCTATGAACATTACTGCCATCAACATAGAGCGCAATAATAAGAACATGATTATTTTCAGCTTTGAAGTACACACAATGATCATATTTCGATCTTACAAATCCCAATGACAAAACAAATGTGTCAAACTTCTGGTACCACATTCTAGGGGATTGTTTTAACCCATACAAAGATTTTTTCAACTTGCAAACCAGATTTTCTTTACCCTTTTCCACAAAGTGCTTAAGCTAGGACATATAAATTTCTTCTTCAAGATCACCATGAAGAAATGTTATCTTCACATCTATCTGTTCAACCTCTAAGTCATACATTACTACAAGTGACAAAAAAAATTTGATAGATGTCAGCTTAGCTACAGAAGAAAAAAATTCTCCTTAATCAATTCCCTCTACCTGGGAATACCCTTTTGCAACCAACCTTGCCTTATACTTTTCCACATTGCCATCCAAACCTATTTTCTTTTTAAATACCCATTTGCAGCCAACAACTTTTCTGCTTTCAGGAAAGGGCACCAAACTCCAAGTACCATTCCTTTCTAATGATGCCATTTCTTCATTCATGGCTTCCAACAAAAAGTTTGAATTAGGCATTCTAAATGCCTCTTTCATAGTCCTAGGCTCATCAGTGCTAGAAATTAAAGCATAGGCACAAGTAGAATCTAACATAGAAAACCCATATCTATCATGTTGCCTTCTTTCACGTGTTGACCTCCTCAAAGGCAGAGGCTGAGGTTGTTCTTCTTCTTTAGAACTTTCAAAACCACTTGAGCTCTCAGTTTCAGGTACATTTTGAATTTTGAATTCCTCTTTCTCTTGTGTCAGAGGAATTTCAATTACATCCTTTTTATTTTCTGATTTTGTCTCTGACTGCAGATCCAAAGTAGAAGGCTTCAGCTCACGAAAAATAACACTTCTCTTGTATAGAACCTTCTTCGTATGAGGATTCAAAAGCTTGTATCCTTTTATGCCAACACTATAGCCAATAAAAATACATTTAACAACCTTGTTTTCAAATTTAGACCTTTTCTCATTCGACACATATGCATATGCCTCACAGCCAAAGACATGAATTTGTCTCAGAGAGGGCTTCTTTCCAGACCATGCTTCCAAAGGCGTTTTCTCAACAAGAGCAAAATTCAGAGAACGATTTATCAAGTAACATGCTGTTGCAACTGTTTTAGCCCAGAACTTCTCCTCCAAGCCAACATTGCTTAGCATACTTCGTGCACTTTCCATTACTGTCCTGTTGAACCTTTCAGCAACTCCATTTTGTTGTGGAGTGTAGGGTGTAGTTTTATGTCTTTTAATCCCATGATCTTTACAGTACCTCTCGAACTCATCAGAACAAAACTCACCACCATTGTCAGTCATTGAACATTTTATTTTTCTTTCAGTCTGATTTTCCATAAGGTTTTTAAATTCCTTAAAATAACTGAACACTTCTGATTTACTTTTCAAAAAATAACAAATGCCCTTCTTGAATAATCATTAATAAACGATACATAATATCTTGATTTAGACAAAGAAGGAACATTTACTGGACCAAAAACATCAGAATGAATGTAATGAAGTAAACTAGAGGATTTATGAGGACTGGAGTAAAATGAAACACGGTGTTGTTTACCATATATACAATGTTCACAAAACTCGAATTCAAGGTTACAATCATTAAGCCCCTCAACCAGGTTTTTATTTTTCAAGGTTTTTAAACCTTTTTCTCCAATGTGGCCTAGCCTATGATGCCAGAGTATAGTCTTTTTGCTGGAAGTTTAACTTCCATAGAGTTTACACTATTAGGAACTTTTCCCTCCTTTTCTCCAGGAGTAGTCTTTTGTGACTTTGCAGAGACACTATTGCATTGCATAGCATGTGCATCCAACTTATACAAGGTACCAATACGGGCACCCCTAGCTAGCACCAATGGGCCTCTAGTCATTTTGTATCCATTTCCAGAGAACATGACTTGCACTCCAACATCATTTAACCTACTAACAAAAAGTAAATTTCGAGCTAGACCTGGTATATGCATTACATAATTGATTCCATTCACTCTTCCATTAGGGAACTGAATTCCGACTCTTCCACGGCCAACTATTTCCAGAGATGAATCGCTTGCCAAATACACCCTTCCACCATCGTATTTTTTATACTTAGTAAACCAGTCTCTATGAGATGTCATGTGGAAAGATGCTCCAGAATCAATCAGCCAGACATCATCTGATGCCTGAGTAGCCAAAGCTGCAATGAAGGCATCTACATCACTCTGAGAAGAATCATTGTCGGAAGAATTCTTCTTCTTTTTCTCCTCTTTACAATCTTTTCGGACATGACCAGGCTGCCCACAATTCTAACACTTCACCTTGGACCTCTTTCCAAGAGACTTTGATCTCCCTTCTGATTTGGATTTGGACTTGTTGTCCTTCTTCTTTCCTTTTTCTTTCGATCTGCCTCTAACAACAATAGCCTCCTTCGCCATCTCAGAAGATTTTCTTGTCATTTCTTCTAATAACAAAGAAGCAACAACATCTTCCATCTTAAAAGTGGATGTCATACTCCCAATATCCATCACCAAGTGATCCTAAGAATCAGACAAAGAACATAACAATAGCATACAACGATCTTCTTTATCAATGTTCACACCCACATATGCTAATTGAGCAATCAACATGTTGAAAGCATTCAAATGATCAGCAATAGACGCTCCTTCCTGCATTTTCAAAGGGTGCAGCTTCTTCCTCAAGAACAATTTATTCACCAAGGACTTTCCCTGATAAATAGCTCCCAATCTTTTCCACAAAGAAGATGCAGTCTTTTCTTCATGAACA
>VDFB02111007.1:59604-177035 GCA_007258455.2 Sequoia sempervirens
TTCTCATCATCTTAATCGCTCCACATGAACTCACATTTTTTATATAACTCTCTTGGGTGATTAATTATATATGTCTTTTAAACACATGGTGGTTGGCCAAGAGCATGATATTAATTTAAAATAAATATTATGACTTCTGCTCCTCTCTTTAATTATAGTCGATTCCTTTAATTACTTCTTGCTTCTCCCTTAATGAAAATCTCTGTATCTAATGATGTGTGAATCTGTTCCAAAGAGAACCTTGTCAGTTTTGCAATGGTCTTCTCGAGCAAGAGCAATATGGCAGACTCCTTTATAATCTGGATTTGCTTTGATGTCATAATAATACTTGATATTCTACTCTTGTATGTTTAACAAGTGTGTAAGCATTATCCAATATGTTCATTGATCTCCATGATCCTCTGCCATCAATGACAGTAATCTTGTCCATGCACCTTTGACATTAATAAAACTTCCAACAGCTGGTACATGGCAGCTCATCACATCCTCTTATCCTAATAAGGTACTTCAAGTTTCAACACAATCAGAGCACACAATGGGAAAAAAGGAAATACTAGACTTGACAAAGGAACTCCAGACAACTTAATGGCATTCATTTAAGCTATGGATTTGATAGATATACACCTTGGCAGCAAGTTCTATTGTTGGAAGAACAGAAGAATAGTGAAAGGCCACAGTAGAAAAACTTGATAGAGTTGTACACAACAATGGTTTCAGCTCAGTCTCACAATTGGTAGTGATGTGCAAAACACCACTCTTAAATTCTAGCCAATGACAGTGAGTATTCAGTCAACAGCCCAATACTCAAGTAGCCAATTCAAATTTGAAATCATGTAGTTTAAGAATACCAATTTTAACAGGAAAATTACAAATCGGTGAAGGATTCTCTCAAAACAGCAAGATATGTCACGTACAGATTTACAACATGGCTGAAATACTTGAGACATAAGAAGTACATTGGAATAAGCATGAGCTCAGTAACACTTTTGAGAATGGCAAATACATATCCTATATATTAGAAGAGTTGCAAAGGCAAGTTAGATAGCAAGGCGATAATGAACAAAGAAGATGAGAGGAACAAAAGTTTATTTGGTACTCACACTTCAACAAAGAGATGAGATATATTGGTGTCAGAGAGCAAGATATTTAATTGGATTCAAGGGGGAAACAAAAAACATAAATTTCTGTATTAAGGATGGATTCAAGAGGCAAACAAAAACACAACTTTCTGCATAATTTTTTTTAGAACAAACAGCAAATCAATCAACAACACAGTTTAAAACAATAATCCAAAGTATGATTTTTAGTAGGAACTGGAAAATGGACTTTATAATGCATGTAATTGCATTACCGAAAAGCTTATACAAAGTAACAATTCAGTGCTAGAAAAGGTCCACTAACCAAATTGTTGATTTCCTAGGAAATAAAGCAATAAAAATTTGCATTGCTAGGGACATCAAACAGTATTTCATAATTCATAGGTTGCTTGTATATTTTAGAGAGGCAAGTACACGAGGAATGATTACACCCACATAACCTATGCCACAAGGTTCGAGTTTGAGTTCGCATTCGGCAACAATAAAATTTGGATTAAGGGGTGTTAGAATTATTGTCATCGATGTCAAAGGCATATGGATACGATTGTCATTCATGTTAGAGGCTTACAAGTAGAAGACATCGCATAAAAGGCCAAAGGCCACTAATAATTCCTCACAAGGCAACAATAAAATAAAATTAAATCCATATTCATGTTTGTTGACCTCCTCAAGTTTGGCGCCCTCATTGAGATTTTAAAAATAAATAAATAAATCATTTTTATTAATGTATGGGCCGACCCCTCTTATTATGTCACCCCATTTTGAAATTTAATTTAAATAAATTTATATTTTTATAGGGGCATGTTAGGTCTCAAAAATGTTGGTTTGAAACCACAAGAAGTTGCCAATCTCTTGATATGTTTTTGGATAACGTACAAGGCCAAATGATGAATTTGAACCTTCTTCTCTTCAGGCTCTGCCAAACCCAGGTGGGTATACCTATGCAAGTAGAGCAGACTTAGACTATGTGTTTCCTACTTAAGCAATCTTTCCACAATGACAATTGGAAGTTGAGAGATGCATACCTATTTGGTATGAGTTGTATAAGCAATATCAAGGTAAAATTTAATATGTTCAGTTAACGGATGTGAGGTTTTGAAATGAATTTAATGAAACCAAATAAAATGGGTGAGACCAGTGCCTTGTTAGGTAAAACGGAGTCAGATGAAAGTCAAAGATGAGTGGCTGATATTTGGCAGAAATTCTAACTGTTTGGCATATTAATATTGGTTTATAACTTGTATAAACATGCAAGAATGTAATTATCGGATTCTTCTTAGTGATCCAAATGACACTTCCAAATTACTGTGAATGACTAGAAGGATTTAATATTTACTTGAATGGACCAATTAATCATATCACACAAGTGCAACAAATGTGTATTGATAAATTGAGTATATACTTGATATATCAATTTAAATAACAAAGAAATATCAACCTTGGAGACAATCTGATAATATTTTCAATTAATTCAACAAACAATTGATACCAGTATGACACGACAAAATCATTTATCTTTCATTGATTCCTCCAAAATTTCATACATGCATCATGGTCTTTTGAAATGTAAACATCATCCCTATTCGCTTGTTATTTTTTTCTATCTAATCTAATCTAATCTAATCCAATAATTCCTTTTGGTCTTGGTCTCTCTTATTTATACAAGAGGCAACAAGCTTCAGACCAAAGGACATGTCTTTTGGTAACAAAACATAATTAGGGAATTAAACATAACTGAAATAACTTAACAACATGTGCTAATCCGTTAGTCTTTGAGTAAAAGCCTGTGGTCATCTAAGACCTGTGCAAAGCTGTTACTGCATGATTAATCTCTCTTTGTGATGATGATGATCAATCCTCGTTGGAGCCCAAATACTTCTCTTGCCACTTACTAATTGTCAGATCATTTGGCCATTTGAATTCTTGTGCTGCTGTGAGATTTGTGAGGTGGCTCTTCCATCTATTATCAAGCAGGTTCCTGACATCTACCACAAATTTCGTGTATCCATTGTCTGGTATGACAGTTCCATCAAGCAGAGTATGAAATTTGTCAAGGCTGATATCCCCACCATTCTGTATGTGTTAAGCATTGAGAAATCATCTAATCAAATTCATCTTTCCACTCATCCACACCTTTTAATTGATTATCATCATTGGCGATCGAAGGGCTGAAAATGTATTTGATAGTCAAATGCATTCCTCCTATTCTCTACTTTCTTCTTCATGTCTATCAAATACTTATGCTCCTCAGTTACACCTTTTAGCATTTCTTTCGTGGATTTCAGTCTTGGAGGGGCATCTGGATCCCTTTGTGTGGCCTTGCACAAAGTAGTTAGAATGTGATAAGTAGGTTGCCATCTCTTCTGGAGTTCCTCAAGGATAGGGGAATTGGCATTTATCTGTTCCAAGGCTCTAACTAGATTGTTAAAGCTTTCATGTACTCCACCTATTTTTTCCTTTAGTATCCCAATTCTATGCTCCAATATCTTTCTTAGGGTATCCAGGATGTGACGTTACATATTCCATATTATGCTTCTTTAGCTTATCAATTTCCTCATCTGTTGTATTTGTGGGTCTTTAGCCTGGATAGGTGGGTGATAAACAACTACCTCATCCCCCCTCACTGTGGTAGCCTGCTGTAATTGTTGTTTCAACTTTACATTCTTAATAAACAATTTGTTTACTTCATCATTTGATAAATTTAGTCTTTTCTCATATTCAGTTATTTTCTTTTCCATATTCTCCACCACATCTTTGGTGAACATTGTTGAATGCATGGTTATGGTTGCAGCCTCTGTAGGAGTTGTATCTTTCATTGTTCTCACCATGGCTGACCCCCTCATTTCTTGCACCACATCTAAGAGTTGAGGCTTCCTTGTGCTCTTTTGCTTTTACCATAAAGCAAGAGTTTAGGTGGTAAGGCTATACCCTATTCCTGAAACACCTTCCTCTGAATCAAACTCTGCAACCAACATTGGATCATCTTGTGCTCTAATCTGATCCAAAAGAAATACTTTAGATAGCTCCATCCCTGGTATGATCAACATCACTTTTCAACACTAGTTCTCTTGCCTCCTGCGGGGTGACATTGATGTTATCAATATTTAATTTTGCCAATGTTTGAGCCTAAACCTCAGCTTGCTTTGATTCATCAGCTCCTCTGAGATTGATCTTCAATCTTTCATCAAATTGTTTCATCTTCATCTTAATCAAAAAATCTCCTAACTCATTAGTATAAATAAAATTGCCATCATCCATAAACCTTAGAGAGGCAACTACCCTCTCATCATCCCGAATCTCATCAACACATTCCTTTGATATCCTGATTTTAGGGTCATAAGGCTCTTGAATTTTCTGTTGCTTTGCCACCTCCTTCATTTCAGTCATAGTCAAAACTGCTTCATGTTCCTCATCATCACTCGAGCCATAATCAACCAATGACTCAATCTTCTACTTCTTGGCCTGGGGTTCATGTGTGGGAGATGGAGGGGATGGATGTGCAGGTGATGGGGGTGGTGTATGAGATGTGGATGCTTCATGTGATGGTTTTTGGGGTGTGGGAAGTGGAATTAACCCCTCATCTTGGGCCCTTTTATAAAATTCATCAAATTTTCCAAGGATCATTTGCATCCTTTTGAGAAGATTGGGTTCATATGCAAAAAACTCTTTAAAACTTTTATTCTTCTCCTTCTGATCTTCCCACCTCATCATCATTATCCGTCTCTTTCTAGTCTGAAATACGTCATCAAAATATACCAAATTCCTTATTACATCCTTCTCACGGTCAAATACATGAGATATGGCCCTCTTCGCTAGCAAAGTCCTTTTGATCATATTAATGTGACCCTCTGGGTCACATACTTGCTCCTTTCCAAACTTGAGGGGATAATTGACCCTCATAAACCTTTGTAGTTCCTCCAACATGTTAGATCCAATAGACAATTCCTCAAACACTATTAAATCAGGCAAGAATGTGCCTTTTCTCTGATTCCTCATTAAATCATGCTCCATCTAGAGCATCTACCACATGAAGTCTAAAAAGCATATTCTTGCAGGTACAAATTTTGACAAAATATGTGGTGCTTGATGACAACTGTACATCCTGATAATAGTACGCTGTGGCATAAGGAACCAATCAACATAATTATGAGTATAGCCCTGGTCTGGCTTATACGACATTGGCCTCATTACACTCATTAGTGATTCAGGTAACCTTGGTGTTGAATAACCAAGGACAACAATTAACCTAACAACAAAATCATCTCTGAACACAACAAAATCACATTTTGTGCACTTGTTGTCCCAGATGTAGCACCAATTTTGTACAGGGAGTCTAACTCCATTCTCTTGTGTGCATAGCTTCATCCTTTTGGTCCATTTTGTTTCATTCTGAAATAAAATCAAATGACATAGCAAATTTTTTTTCTAAAGGCTATGGGAGCCTTAGCCTCTTTGACCTGCAACAAACCCTCGTGTATTTTCTCTTCAATCGCAGATGCAAAATCAAATTCCACATTTGAATTTGGATGCTGAATGATCATAGCCATCCTCATTAATCCTAATGACATATTATCTTTTGCATCTATCCCAAGAACTTGACACAATGCATGATAGGTGTTTTTGAAGTAAACCTGGAAATCTAACATTGGAAAAGGCTCTACTTTTGAGGAAGGGATGGGAAGTATTATGTTATTATCACCCCTCTTCATATGCAAGGGTAGCTCATCACTCCTATAGGTTCTCCTTAGCCTCTTGTACTCTTGTTCTAATTTCCCCAAATTTACCTCTATAACAACTTGTTTGTTTAGGTTAAAACATTTAATAATGGCCACCCTTGAAACATCAACTAAACACCCACCATCTGGAACTCTGACAATTTTGGTTGGGGCATGGTAGCTATAGGCCAGGGCTTTAACTAACTCAACATCAATGAAAATGTTTGGAACAATCAATTTAGCTAAGTCAAGGGTCCACGAGTTTGATGCTGGAACCTTATCATTTCTGTTTCTATAGAAATGCCAATACAAATTCTACCCTGACTGAGGAATGATAGGGTCTCTACATCCTTGAGCTAGATCTTTGAAAACCTTTTTTGGCCCCTTATCTACTGAACCAGGCAATAAAGCAAGCAATGGCGATTGTAAAAAGGGTTTGCTAGTTTTGGCTTCATCTTTTTTAGCTCTTACTTCTGCTTTCTTTGGTGTTATTGTTAAATTCAAAGAGTGAGGAACATAGCTTACCCAGAAATGTAGTTCACTCTGAAGAACTCCTTTCACTCCTGCACCTTGAGCTTGTTTGCACTTGGTTTCTGCTGTTATGAATGAGAAATCACAATCTACTTCGTGTATCTCCACACCAAGACGCATTAACTCTTGAATCATAAATTCACATCATTCAAATCTTTTGTATTGAGCTAAATTTCATATTTCAAAGTTGACTGATGTGATTGGCATGCTTTAAATGTCTCAATGACTGCTTTACCGTGTTACCTCGCGTCACTTTTCATTCCCCTGCGGTATCGTGGTATATTTTGCTACCCTGCTTTAGTACACTGCTCTACCGCAGGCTACCTTTATCTTCCTTGTGGTATCGTGGTATCATCCTAGTACTCCTCCTCAGTATACCACTTTACCGCGAAACATGTTCTGATCCTCTGGGTATAGCGGTGTCTCCTCTTGTTATTACTCTCAAGTATACCACTCTACTGCGAGTCTTGTTCTAACCCTTTGCAGTATAGCAGTCTCCTTTTATCACTATTCTTCAATATACTGCTCTACCGTGGGCTATGTTCTAACCCTCCACGGTATAGCGGTAAAGGGTAAAGGTGATAGAGTATAGTGTCATCTTCCTTTATCGTGATACCGCGAGCTATTTTGCAAGGGGCTGTAGTAAAGAGGTATGAGGTGAGGGCTATGTATGGTAGCCAATGTGGTAGCAGTATAGCGGTAGAAGGCTATTTTGGCTTCATGGATGGCAATAATGTGATTTTTAATGAAAATGATAATATGAATTTTGGATTTCAACTGAAAAAATCCTTAGAATTTTTATGAAAATTCTAGTTCCAACAGGGCCGAAACCTTATAAAGCGCTCGAGTTTGCTATTAAAGGGTGTATTGAAAAATTGTAAATGTGTGAAAAGTTGCCTCTTTTGTCAAGCATCATATCCTCCAAAAGGTCGCCTATTTTGGTGAAGATATAAAAAGAGTTTGTGGTATGTGGAGAAGAGTGAGTGTGGAAGATAAAGAGATATATCATATATACACGAGTAGATTTGTGTGAAGAGAACATAATAGAAGATTATTCAAAGACAAATTTTTGAAGGAAAATTATCAAGAAGAAAAATACTTTGTTGAGTTAGAGGTTGGTGCCTCATATTGAAAGAGATTGGTCTCTTATTGAGTTGGTGCTCAAGTATTGGGGATTGGTGTCTCCAGTGGGTTGGTGCCTACAAATTGTTATGAAAGATTATTTATTTTGGTGGTTTGATTTGGATAGTAGATCCAAGTAGTCCTTATTTTGTGGTTTTCTCTCAAAAGGGTTTCCGCATAAATCTTGTGTTCTTGCTCTTATTTTTTGATGTTGTGTATTTAAAGTTATTGTGGTTGTTAATTTGAAAAAGAAAAAGACAGTTTTGTACTGATTCACTCCCACTTTGACTATAAGCATGTGCTCATCAATTGGTATCAAAGCTTGTTTATTCAAAGTATAGCTTAATCACTAGAAGGTATTGCACTATGTTTTCATCAGTGTTGTCATTGATGTCAACCTTTGGTATGGTTATGTATAGAAGGCGTGTATAGTGTTGAGCATGTCTTGCAAATGCAACAGGGTTACTTGGTTTCCAAGTGCTTTTGAGAAAATTTGCATAAAGATTGTACAAGGTGTCTGGAAAGTGTTTTGTATTTTGCTCCGCATTTCTTCATTATTGAAGATGTGCTTGTGTGGTCTGAAAGTGATGATCAAAGGTCGTCAAAGGTGTTATATCCAGAGTTTCAGGTTCTGGATCGTACGACAGTAGAAGATATGTTTGATAGTGTGTTGGATTGTCTCTAGCTTTTGAAGAGGGATATTTGGGAGAAATAGAATTGCTCTACATTTCTTCGCATTGAAGTTTCTTGTCTCGCAGATTTGGGAATGTGCTTGCCTATACCTACCTTCCCTTGGTTTGTTTAGGGTTCAGTTGTTTTGCAAGATTAGTTCTTGAGTTGTATCTTAGTGGTAGTTTGACCAATTGCATAGGATGATAGTATTCTTAGTGCCATGTGTTTGCACCAACGGTTTTGAATATTCTATTGATGTTGGAATATTCCAAGATCTTGTGTAATGTTGCTACATGGTCCATAGGATGTTTTCCGGCCTTGGCGAAGTGTGAGTTTGGTTGCTTGATAGTGTTAATGCTGATTTGGCCAACCTGGTGTGTTGGCGTTGTTTGCGGATGATCTTTGTGGTCAGTGGAAGCTTGGTGTAGTGTGTTAGTATAGATTTGGGTCCTGGTTAACCCATGATGTGGTATGCCCTCACTTCTTTCCACCGCGGAGGTGTTTGGTGCCGACCTATTTGGTGGTTGCACATTTGAGGTGCATATGTTTCATTGAAGTTGACCTAGAGAAGGTTATTTGAGGTTGTGGAAGATATATATGCAAGGTCAAGTTTTTGGAGAGGTGTGTGTTATGGAATGATGTATGTGTGATCTTGTGTTGAGATCTAAGTGTGAGCAAGAACACTTAAGACTACCAGAAGTAGTGAGCAAAAGGTGTCTATAGTTTAGTGTGCTGGAAGTCGTTAAAGGAAGTGAGTTGAAGGTTGCAATGGTAAAGAGACATTGTGGTGGTTTCTCTAGTCGCTTTGAGGTAGTGAACCTTCTTCCAACTGTTTCTTTGTAATCCGGAAGAAGTGATCTTCTTGGGAAGTGAGCCTTTCCTTTTGGAAATTGAGTCCTCTGGGCAGTGAGCCTCTTGTAATCGGTTTTGGTTTTCATATAGTGAGCTAATCCTCATCGTTGTTTTTCCCTTATAGGGGTTTCCACGTAAAAATTTGGTGTTCTATTGTGAATATGTTCATGTTTCATTTGCTTACATTCTTAATAAGGTTTTAATGCACAACTGATTCACCCCTGTCTCAGTTGTTCTGTGTGTCTAATAGAAGGAAGACCTCAAACACACACACGTCTTGTCAAGAAGGATTCTCCTCCAACAAGGCTTCGTTGTTTGATGGAAGAAACTAGGCTTTTTGGAGTATAAAGATGCACACCTACTTAATGGCTCTTGGATTTGATATTTGGAAATTGGCGGTGAATGGATATGTAGCTCCATCATGCTAAAGCCATGAAAGCAATTTTGTGTGGATTGTCAGACTCAAAATTTGTCAAAGTGATGCATTGTGTTGGCGAAAAAAATGTGGGACAAAATTCAAAAAACCTATGAAGGAGAGGATAAGGTCAAGAAATCTAAGCTTCAAACACATAGACAACAATTCCAAAGTTTAAAAATGAAGGATGAAGGAAACATAGCAAACTATCTACTCCACATATATGAATTTGTTAACACTATTAGAGGTCTTGGAGAAAATGTTGAAGATGCAATAGTTGTACAAAATGTATTAAGGTCTCTTCCTTTGAGATTTGATGCTAAAGTCTCCACCATTAAAGAAATGAAAGATCTAGATACTCTAATGATGGATGAGTTGTATAGAATCGTCACTACATATTGGTGGAAATATATGCCTCAATCATCACAGGCTGTAACCTCTACTGGAGGAAAGTCGGTATGACATCTATCATGTCTGGCTGACTAGCAGCCTTGATACATTGTGATTTGTACAGGTCGCTGTGACCTAGGTTCTGTCTCATCGAACGTTTCTATTGCTGTGACATTTTGTGTTCGCTATGATCTCTTACCGCGTGGAGATCTCTGGCTGACAGGCCATTCAATCGGGCGTCGGGGAGAGTCTTGGATGTTCGCTATGAGTTCTAGCGATAGCTGAAGTCTTGCCGACAACGTTTGCTATTTGAAGTCTTCGGGGTAAGTCTTGGAGCTCGGTATGACTTATATTGATAAGGAATGTCTCACCGATGGTATTCACTCGTTGAAACACAAGGATCTCAGAGTAGAGTTTCAACGAAGGACGATAGTCTTGGCGACTGCTGATGGCTTCAGTGTAACTTAAGAGTTCGGTGAAACCTTTGGCGAAAGACGAATGTCTTGGCGACTGTCATTTGGTGCTCGGTATGATTTGAGAGTATTCGGAGTAACGTCTCAGCGATATGGATGTCTTGCTGAATGTTGAATGTTTTGGTATAACCTTAATGACTCGGTAAGTACTCTCAGCGAAGGACGATAGTCTTGGTGACTGCTGATGGCTTCAGTGTAACTTAATGTAGCTCGATGACACCTCTTGGCAAGCGGTAAGTCTTGCCGATAGGAATGTTGAGGTCGGTGTGACTTGTGAATAGCGATATGAGTCTTGCCGTTGAGGAAACTCTTGCCGAATAAATGAAATGAATGTCAATGGATTCGTATGACTTGTGGTGATCGCTACATCATCTCATCGACTGTTGGGACTTACGCTGATATCAACAATGAAGCCTTTGGGCATCGGGGAGACACTTCTTGTGTCTCACCGACATGCCGATACAGTGTGAAGTTGTTTGACTGAGTGAGACTATCCTACATGGCTTGTGCTGGACCAATAGGAGAAGCCGAATGGGAATAGTTGGAAGACAATCGGTTGTGACAGTTCTATGAGGAAGTTCGATAGACAGGGAACGCCATGAATATAGTTTGTAGTTGCAGATGCTCGATGGTTGGATGGTTGGTTCGATCAACAGGTGTGTGAACAGTTCAAATTGTATCAGAGTGAATTCTATTCTGTGTAGACTGTAACGTGATGGTTCCTGTACAAGATTGTTCATGGTGAATGCTGCTGTAAATAGATATCAAAAAGATAAGTCTGAAACTTGTATGTAATTATTTGTTACTGTAATACAAAGTGACTTCTCTTGGTGTGGTGCGTTTTTCTCCCGTAAGGGTTTTCCCACGTATATTTGGTGTTCATATGTGGTTGTCTAATTCTCTATTTCTGATATTTATTTCAAAGTGCATCTTAATTGAAAAAATTAAAAGTGTATTTGCATTCTTCCCCGAGGTATTGACGTTTAGGAGAGTTGTTTCCACATCTAGCTTTCCTTACACATATGAGATGAGGATGTAAAAGTAAAAATCTTCTAAATGAGAGGCATCCTTCAAAGCCTCAAAGAAAATGAAGAGTAAAGAGTCCAAGACAAATGATAGTTCCAATGATGATTCAAACGAAGATGATCACTTTGTGAGGAAGCTAAAGAAAGGATGCAAGAAGTATGAATGTAAGTTTCCTTTTAAATGCTTTAATTGTGGAAAGGTAGGACAATTTGCAACCAAATGCGCATATGAAGAAACTAAAAATAATGAAGAAGAGCATGATATAAAGAAAGGTGGAAAAAATTATCAACATAAAAAGAGCCATAAACATTGCAAATTTGAGAAAAGAAGAATTTTTACAAGAACAATTAAAACCTCTATTCCAAGGAGGAAAGCAGTTCATTCAAAGAAAGTTGCTCCGCCAGCGATAGAGAAGAGATTCTATTCATGGCAATAGAATCAAAATATGATATCTTGAAAAGTGAAGAAAAAGTAGAGACAAAGACAAAGGGGGTAGATAATGATGAAATGGATGGGGAAGTAGATTTGGAAGAGGAACTTACTTGTGCTCTAAATGAAATCAAGAAACTTAAGAAGAAGAATTTGAAGTAAAATTTATAGCTTCAATAGTATTGTGAATCTATAAGGTGAACATTTCACAAACTCTTGAGGAGTCAGAGAAAATGATCATCAATTCTAAAGTTTAAATTGAAGAGGCAAAATGAATTGAGGAAGAAGTAAGAATTCAATTAAAGGAAAAAGAAGAAAATTGTGAGAGGCTTGAATCCAAAATTGTTTCCTTGAGGAAACAATTAGAGAAAACAATGGTTAAGCTAAGCATGAGCCTCAATTTTGAAAAGAGTACTGAGATCTTGAAGGATATTATAAATGAGAAAAGGTCACCATTTATAAAAAACTGGCCTTGGATATGAAGGAAGTCAAATGGCCAACAAAGAAAATCCTAAAGAGCCACCAAAGAAGTCAAATGAGGAAAAATCAAAGATTTATTTTGATGCCCTCAAAGTCCCAT
This sequence comes from Sequoia sempervirens, assembly GCA_007258455.2. Taxonomy (NCBI): domain Eukaryota; kingdom Viridiplantae; phylum Streptophyta; class Pinopsida; order Cupressales; family Cupressaceae; genus Sequoia; species Sequoia sempervirens. Next base: position 71,907 of record VDFB02111007.1, read on the forward strand.
CAAAATTGGAAGTACCAAGAAGAAAGAGAATCAAGCTCCACAAAAATTAGACACTCCTCCAAAAGTTAACAAGGACAAATTCAAAAAGTCCTTTTCTCTGAGGCAAGCACATATGACCAGGTTCCAACATTCCTTTTGTTATTGTTTCTTATGTAATCAATTTGGTCATAAAGCAATAGATTGTAGGACTTGTGCAAGAAATTTTGGGTTGAATAAGAATAGAAGTCCTTGTGGGTTCACAAATAGGAACTATAACTGTTTTACCCCTCTAGTAGACTACAATGCTATATGATATAAGTGCAACAATTTTGGGCACACTGCATGTTTTTGTGGAAGTGGTTTTGTAGAACCTCCCAAATAGAACAAGAAGGATACTATGGCTAAGAAAAAGGAAGAAAATACAAGTATGGAAATGAAATAAGGAGAAAGAAAAGGAGAAATCCGTGCTTGTGCAAATTTCCCTATATGCTCAAAATGAGAGGCCAATGATATATTGGTAGTGATTGCTCAAGCCACATGACTGGTAACAAGAGAAAATTCCTCACCTTGAAGGAAGTGAATGGAGGGATAGTGAAATTCGAGGACAATGCTACGACAAAGATAACAAGAAAAAGGTCCTCTTAGCTTAGATAATGGAAAAAACAAAAACTAAGAATGTTGTATATGTTGAAGGTTTGAAGCATAATCTCCTAAGCGAGTCAGATGTGTGACCAAAGACACTCTCACATTTCATGTTGAAGGATGTGAATTCAAGAAGGGGAATTGATTGCAGATGTTAGTAGAACAACCAATAACCTTTGCATTTGTAGTGAAATCAAAGGTGAAAAGTGTTATATGGGACAAGAAGTTGAGTGTTGGTTATGGCACAAAAGAATGGGGCACATAAACTTTGAAAATCTTCAAAAAATCAACAATAAGTAGGTGGTGAGAGAAACACCAATGATTTCAAAGCCTTCAAATACCATATGTAGGCAATTCCCATATGAGAAGCAAACCAGGGTGAGTTTCAAGGCAACGGAGTCTTCAACATCTAAATCCTTGGAACTTATCAATATTGACCTATGTGGGCCAACCAGAACAAAAAGTATGCAAGGCAAGAGTTACTTTATGTTGTTAATTGATGATTATTTCAGAATGACTTGGGTTACATTTTTCAAAGAAATTTTTTGAAGCTTTTGAGAAATTTAAGGCATTCAAACTCTTAGTTGATAATGAAACTAGTCTAAAAATCAAATACCTGAGATTAGATTGAGGAGGAGAGTTCACTTCAAATGAATTTGAAGAATTATGTGAACATCATGGGATGAGGAGACATCTTTTTTCTGCAAGGACTCCACAAAAGAATGGAACCGTGGAAAGAAAAATAGAGTTGTCCAAGAATTGGCAAGAACCATGTTAAAGAAGTCCAAGCTATCAGACACTTTTTGGAGAAAAGCAGTTCATATGGTAGTCTACATTATGAACCAAAGACAAATCATAGTAAACAATAGCAAAACATGATATGAACTATGGAAGGGTAGGCCTGCAACAGTGAAGTATTTCAAGGTATTAGGGATCAAGTGTTATATAAGAAGAGCTAAGGAAGATTTGGGAAAAAATGACTGTTTGATGAAGGTATTTTCTTTGGTTACTCTTCAAGGAGTAAAGCCTACAAGTGTTACAGTAAGAGATTGCACAAAATTATTGAAAGTGCAAATGTTTGAGTGGATGAGGAAAGACATCAAAGATTAAAGGAAAGAAATCAAAGATAAAAGTTTCATTGGAATTGTCAATGACAAATAGGTCTTTATGGCTAGTGTTCTTCGATGTGCACAATTATTTACCCAACGAACTCCTAGTCTATTTTGGGCAGAGCCTCCACCTCTACCTTGAAACACCGTTATATCAAAGTAATTGGGAATTTGATGAAGGATAAACTCACAATATATTTTTCTTAAAAAATATAGTGGCACCTCATAATTATTACATGGAGGTTGGTCAAAGACCCTCCACCACCTATCCCAAAAATGATTTCATATGTTTTCATGATTACACCAATGTATTGGAAACCTCTTTGAATTTAGAGGAATAGGTTCATTGGTTCTAGGATCTATAAAAAGAAGACATATGCTTTCTTTGCTTATGTCTTTCTTTTTAATATCATCATAGGACAATTTTGTTGCATAATACTGATGACATGAATCTATATATTTTTAAAATTGAATTCTTTGATTTGTGACTATGTCAACATTCATCAACATGGCTTCCAATGCTGAGGCGAGGGATTGGTGATGCTTGTTTGATATTGAACGCCTCAATTTTGAAACTAATTCATGAATTGTAACTTTGTTTTACTCTAGATGCCCTAAAAAATCCTCTAGGCGTTTTCTAGGGCTTGTTGGAAGGGTAGGAGGGTTAGGCGTCCTAGTCTTTTCCTCAGGCAATTCATCACTTAAATTTGGTTGTGGCTCAGGGTTTACATGATCTGTTATATAATTCAAAAGAACATGAAATTGATAAAAAAAAAACCCATTTTTTCTTAATGCAAAAAAAAAATCACCCACCTCTTCTTTGATGTGGCATTTGAAGCAAGGTTACAAAGGGAAAAACGGGTTCACATTATGCAGAGATGAGGGAAGGAAAACAGTTGCAGAAAATGCAGGTTGCGAGTGAGAAAAATGGACATGCCTTTTCTTTTTATAAATTTATTGAGCAAAATGCGTACGCTTTTTGCTTTCATAAAATGTGCACACATTTTTCTTTCTGTTAGTGCGAATATTTTCTCTCTCAAGTTTACTTAGGTTAATTATGCATTTTTGGGTAGTTTGGTAGTTTTTTCCCGTGCTGGGAAGTTTCTCACCTGTCACTCATTTTTCATGCCTTTTTAGAGGTACTTTGTACATTATTTCTTCACGTCTCAATACATTCTTTTCATCTTTGGTGAAATAGTTTCTTCTGTTACTTCTCTCTTTTGAAGGTTTCTCTCAGTATGCAATTGCTCCTGGGTGCTCCAATATGGTATCAGAGCGGTTCTATTGCAACCACCTTCTAGAGAGTTTTTGCTAGGCATGATTTGAAGGAAAATTGGTGGCAATTTCCTTGAGTCATTTTTTACCCTAGAAATGTTGATTAGAGGAGTGTTTGCTGCAACGTTTGGGGGCTCTATCAACCTGTGGGCAGAAATACATTGAAACTTGTTTTTGGCAGTGATACCCTCATTGGAGGGATGTTTTTTGTAGGCAGGATTTCTTGTTTGGAAATCCAAATTTGCTGTTGGAAGCAGATTTTGGAGGCCACATTTTTTTTGGAGAGGAGGTGTTTGAATCTACAATTTGAAGTTTTTGTTGTGGCGTGATTTTCTACTAAAGAGGTCGCGCACCATCTGTGTTTTCTTTGTGAGGTTCGATTTGCTTGTGTTTTGACATTCTTTTGAAGGTTGCACGAAGATTTATTGGAGTAAATGCGTGTTTTTTGGAGGTGCAAGTTTGTGAAGCCCATTTCTAAGTCCAAGAAGCCTGATTTTAAGATTGCAGAGAAAAATCCTTTGAATGATCTGATAGCTTGGAAGGGCGCGATTCTTTTGGAAATTTTTTTGGTGGCGTTTCTTCATATTGTTGGGAAAAAATCCTATTTAGGGTTTTCTAATTTTTGCTTGTGGTGTAAAAAGTTTCACCTTTTCACTTGGGTGCGAAATTTAATCCCACATTGGTGGCTGAAGGAACAAAACCAAGTATTTTTAATGTCTCACGCCTATAAAATTGTGTGAGTCAAGGCCCATGTGGAAAGTTTGGTGGTGACTTGATTGCTCATTCTGTGTGGAGTTCTTGATGGCATCTTCATGGGAGATATTTTGCAACTCTTTGGGAAAGAGGTACTCCCTTTTGAAATTTTATTTTTGCCATCTATTACCAGCATTTTTACCTTCTATTGGTGTTTCTTTGGCAAAATTTGTTCTTTTGAGGGGGTTGCAAATAGTTGGTTCTATTCATTTTGGGGGGTATAAGTAGTATATTTCTCTTTTTTGTGTTCATTTTCCCACCATGTCAGAACCAAAAATAGAACCACTTACCCCACACAACTACCACACATGGAAACTCAAAATTTCACAATTGTTGCAATCTCGGGAGCTTTGGAAAATGTTGGATGTCGAACAACCCGAGTTCACTAAGGAATTTGAGAATTTTGTCCATCACAACAAAATGGATGAGGATAGAGGGCTCATAGGTCTCCATGTGTCTAATAGTCTATTGTTTCACATTGCCAAATGTAAGACACCTAGAGAAGTATGGGATAAGCTTGCTGAGTTGTATGGGAAAGTAAACTAGTTCAAAATCCTGCAACTTGAAGCCGATCTCACCTCTCTTTCTTGAGATGCCTTTCCCACTATTCAAGATTTCGTTGCCTAGTTCAAATTGATCTTGTCACAACTAAAAGGGTGTGGTCATGCCAAAAATTATGAGTGCATATTCTTGATCTTGTCAAAACTGAGAGGTCCTTTTCAAGTGTTTGCCTCTACATTTTATTCTATTATGGATGCCATGGGACATGACCATAAGATTCCTTCCTTTGAAGTGTTTTGTGATTGACTGGCTAGGCAACAAGCCAAGTTGATTCAGATGGATGCTCTTCCTAAGAGTCATGCCTTGATGGCTCAATCTTCCAAGGGAAAGGATAAGAATAAGAAGAAGCCCAAGAAAGATTCTCCTCCAGGTGATGAGCATCCCTCCAAGCCTAAGGAGAAGAATGATCAAAAGCCTGCACCTCCTCCTTCTAACTCAGGAGAATCATCTTCCAAGTCTAAGAAGAAGGAAAATTGTTCTTTTTGTGGAAAGTCAGGGAATAATGATGCACATTGTTTTGTGAGGCTTGCAACATTAGAGGAAGCTATCAAGAAGCAAAAAATTTCTATATCGAAGTCTTCTTCCTTGGGAAAAGGCCAAGCACTTGCATCAAGAGGTTTGTCCTCTACCCATGATAGTTGGATTCTTGATTTTGGTGCTTCACATCACATGAATCATGATGCGAATCTTCTTGATTCTCTCTTCGATAGTTATATTACTCACATTGCAGTTGGAGACTCTTCTCAGATTCCTATTTTAGGGACAGGCTTAGTTCAGATGTAGGATGGTTGCATTGATGATTTTCTTGTTCCTGATATTTCATAGAATTCTCCATTTATCAAATTTGTTAGCATGGTGATGGAAGGCTTGTTGAGTTCTCTCCCAGTGATGTGACTATTTGAGAGTTGGAGAATCCTGAGAAGGTTGTTGCTACTGGAGTAGTTGATCATGGGACCTGCTTATATAAGTTTGATGGATTTGAGCCTTCATCAAGATCATCCTTTATTGCTCATGCAAATTCTATGAGCAAGTTGTGGCATGAGTGGTTTGGGCACCTGGATTATAGATATCTCTAGCAAATGAGCACACAAAATTTGGTGATTGGCCTACCTCAGATCTCCTGTTCTGATGGGATTTTCCTAGGTTGTATACTTGGAAAAAATCATCGAGATCCATTTCCAAAAGGTATGGCTACACGTGCTTCGACACCCCTTGAGTTGGTGCATAGTGATCTCATGTCATTTCCCACTCCATTTTTGGGGGCCAAGTATGTACTCACCTTCATTGATGACTTCTCTCACCCCACTTGTGTGATTTTTGAAGTACAAGGATGAGGTTCTTCGCTTCTTCATGACATTCCTTGCATTTGTGGAGAAGCAATCAGGGCATTACCTTCAAAAGATTTGTACAAATAATGGGAGGGAGTATGTCAATAGGGCATTACAAGATTTTTGCAGTGCTCAAGGTATTCTTCATCAATACAGAGTGGCATACACTCTGCAACAGAATGGTGTGGCTGAGCGGAAGAACAAAACATTATGAGAAATGGCCAATTGTATTATCTAGTCTAGGTCCATGACTCCAACATTTTGGGTAGAGGCTGTCAATTGTGCCAACTACATTCAGAACGGTATGCCTCACAAGGAAGTGTCGAATATGACTCTTGAGGAGACTTGGTCTCATGTCAAGCCTAAGGTCTCCTACTTCAGAGTATTTAGGAGTGATGCATGGACACTCGTTCCAGCAAGAAGCAAAAAGCAATGGAGAAGAAGAGTTAGTGGTTCATATTCGTTGGCTACTGTGAGGATGTGAAGGGATATTGGTTGTTTGATCCTGTCACTAAAGAGGTACATTTTCATCGTGATGTTCATTTTGATGAGTCTTTCGTTTTGAAGGATTCTCCATCACAGGCCTCTACCTCCCTTCTTCCTAGCTCTTCTTCAGAGGATGTTTTGTTTAATGTTGATTATGATGATGATATTGTTGATGCTCCTGATGATGATGGTATTGATCTCGTTGTTGACATAACTCCATCTTCTCCTGAGCCTACACCCACATAGCCTCTTTGGGCTCGCACTGTTCTTAATGAGGCTGGTTCACATGTAGGAAATCCCACCACTTCTCGTCACACTCGTTCTTAGACTTCAAGTATTAGTCTTTTGAGTCATGCAATTTCTAGTGATCCTCAGAAGTTTTTAGATGCTTAAGGTGTTCTAGAGTGGGATAGTGCTATGGCTGAGGAGTATTCTTCTTTGATGAACAATCACACTTGGGATCTTGTTCCTTTTCCTAAGGGAAGAAATTTGGTTCGGTTCAAGTGGGTGTATCATACCTAGTTTGCAGTTGATGGTTCTATTGACAAGTACAAGGCTCGTCTAGTGGCTAATGGGTTTTCTCAGGTTGAGGGAATCGCCTATTCTAAGATTTTTTCCCTTGTCGCCAAGATGGATTCCATTTGCCTTGTACTTTCTATGTTACATCTCAGGGTTGGTCAATGTATCAGATGGATGTGAAGAGTGCCTTCCTGCATGGTGATCTTCAGGAGGAGATCTATATGAAGTAGCCACTAAGTTTTGTGCAGGACCCTTCACTTGTTTGCAGGCTTTGGAATTCATTGTATGGTCTCAAACAAGCCTCTCGGGCTTGGTATGAGAAGATGGACAATTTTTTGCTTGCTTCTGGATTCACTAGATGTCACTCTGACCCTATAGTTTACATTCAGAGGCATGGGGGGGATCTTCTCATTCTTGTTCTCTATGTGGATGACTTGATTCTTACTGACAGTTCTCATTCCATTATTCAAGATACTTAGAGAGCTTGACAGAGCGGTTTGATATGATAGACCTTGGTCTTTTGCATTTCTTCCTTGGTCTTCAGATTCATCAGTTTTCTGCATGTATTTCTATTTTCCAGCAGAAGTATGCTCTTGATTTGCTTCATAGATTTCAAATGGATGATTGCAAGCCAACCCTCACTCCTTTTTCAGTTAGGTGTTGTGTTGTCTTCCAATTGCAGTACTCCATCAGTGGATGTTACTTTGTATCGACAATTGGTTGGTAGCCTTTTTGTACTTGACACACAATTGCCTTGATATTTCTTTAGCAGTTGGTCTTGTCTCTCGTTTCTCTCACAATCCTCATGAGAGTCACTTGAAGGCAGCCGAATGCATCTTGCGGTACATTTAGGGCACTACACAGTTTGGAATTCATTACACATTAGGTGCTACTCAGATTGTGGACTTTACTGACTCAGATTGGGCTGGTGATGTTGATGATCGAAAGTGCTCTTCTGGCTTTGAATTTTGTCTTGGTTTTGGTCGAATTGCATGGTCTTGCAAGAAGCAAACTACTATTGCATTATCATCAACTCAGGTTGAGTATTGAGGCACTATTTTGGCTAGTCAGGAGGTTTTGTGGCTTCGATAGTTGATGGCTGAGTTTGGCTTTCCTGCTGATCATCCCACTAATCTTTGGTGTGATAATCAAAGTGCCATACATATTTCTCGCAACCCAGTGGAGCATCAATGCACGAAGCATATTGAGATCCACATGCTCTTCATTCGACAACTCATTCAGGAGGGTGTTTTGAGTTTGGAGTATTTTCCTACGACAGAAGGTTGCAGACATCTTCACTAAACCTTTGGCCTCTCCTCGCTATCTTTTGTTGAGATCGATGCTTGGGGTGAAGGAAGTTGTCCTTGGGGGGTCTTGATGAGTCCTTCCTTCTTTATCTTTTCTATTTTTCTCTCTTTTGGAGGGGTTTTTTTCCCACAGGGTTTTTCTCCTTTTCTCCGATTGTGAGAGATTTTTGTTTGCATTGTAAATGGGTACCTAACATGGTTGTCTAGCTGGGACCCATATTGCATTTTTTGCATCTCATTTTTCATTTTTAGTTTCCCTAAGTTGCACTTAAGGGGGGGTGTTAGCATGAATATTTCTCTCTTAAGTTTACTTAGGTTAATTATGCATTTTCCTGTAGTTTGGTAGTTTTTTCCCATGTTGGGAAGTTTCTTACTTGTCACTCATTTTTCATGCCTTTTTAAAGGAACTTTGTGCATTATTTCTTCACATCTCAATACATTCTTTTCATCTTTGGTGAAATAGTTTCTTCTATTGGTTCTCTCTCGTGAAGGTTTCTCTCGGTATGCAGTTGCTCCTGGGTGCTCCAACACTTTCATAAAAACGTGCATGCGTTTTGTTTTGATAATAACACAAGTATTTTATTTTCACATTAACATGTGCACATTATTTTTTTAAATAACACACTCGTATTATCACTCATATTTTTTGAGCCATAACATGAGCGTGTTATTCAATTTCTTCAAAATGCAAGCGTGTTTTGCCCGTTTTTGGGCATTTGGCCACATTTTTGTGCCCCATCTTGGTGCACTTGCCCTAATAATATTGAACAACAAAGCTTAATGGTTAATTTAATTATGATAATAAACCCAAATGCCTTAAATATTGTAAACAAAAACCTTGAATCCTAAATCATCAACCGAAAGCCTATTTAAACATTAATAACTCAACGACAAATTAGGAACCCTTAACTAGGAACCTTAAACTCTACAATTTGAAAGCTAAACTCTAAAATTTAATGTGAATCCCGAACTCTAAAATTTAAATGCTAAACAATTAGCATTGAACTTAGATTATTACATCTTAAAGTTAAGCATTGAATGTTAACTCTTAATATTAAAATTTGAACCTAAAATATGAAACATAAACCCCAAAATTTGTACCTTGAACTCTAAACCATATGTCTAAACACTTGAACCATGAATAATAAACCATAGTGTCAAACACTATACATAAACAATTAAATTTAAACACTAAACAAATAGAAATGAGAAAAATACACTAAATCTTAATGTTATTCATTTAATATTAAATCGTAAAATTGAAATATGAACCCTAAATCATTAACTTTAAACTCTAGACCCTAAACTCTAAATGTTGAACTGTAATCTCTTAATCTTGAGCTCTAAACCTAAATCCCTAGGCATGATCCTTAAATTTAATTGGTATGTCTACTAGAAGAGTCTCTTATTAGTCCAACTTATCACTCCTACCTTTTGATATACCATTATAGCCAAATTTTATGCAAAACCACCCAATAAAGTAGACTAGTATTGAGAGACATGGTAATAAAAGGTCTCAAGTCTAATTCTGATTCTTGGAGGATAAATCCACATCATTTAAATAGACCTTTTATAAGGAATATAGCTTAGTCAGAAAATGATAAATATTAAAAGATGATGCAGGAGCATTTGGGCAGACTAGCAAAACATCACCTAAAAATAAGTTTCAGGTTTGGTTTCAATTTTAAGTCTGTTTTAGGGGTTTTATTTGACATTTCTCGGTATTAGATGCAATCAGAGTTGCATAGTTACAATCTTATGGAGTTGTCGTCTTGACACATAACAAGGAAGTTTTTAATGAAATGATTGTTTGGAGCAATCTATGAGGTTTGGAAATGAATCCTTTGACAAGAAGATGGTTGAAGACATTTGTGATTTAATAGTGAAGATTAATTCGGTTGTCACACACATCATTTGGGATATATTAGAACTTCCTATTCAGGGTTGTCAATTTACAAAATAAATAAATATCTTACAATTCTGGAGGGTTGGAGCAAAACACTTTCATAGTGGTCCATGGAACATTATTCTGAGCCCGCTCACCAATTTTTGTGTGAATTGGAGAACTTTGAGTTTTTTCCTTTGTCAACACCCGACTCTGTCAATAGACATGATTAGTCTTCTCCAAATTGATGATAGAGTTCTAAAACAAAATTGTTGAGGAAATAAAGGTTAATTTCCATGTTAAGTTTAATGTCTATATTGGCAACAATGTGTGAGCATGGGAAAAGCATCATTGATTGCAATAAAAAAATAATATAGTTATAGAAATTGTAATTAACAATCATTCGGTTTCCTCAAGGTGAACCAGTAATCTTTGATGCTGAATGGGAGTTTATAGGAAAAGGAGAAACCAAAGGAATACAAAGGGGTGCACAACTACAAGAAATAAGAGAAATGGAATAATGTTGGCTAAGGAGAGTGAGGGCAGACCACACCATAGAGGAAGAGAGGAGCATATTAAAATGCCAAATGTATTTAAATTTAAAGACCAAAAGGCATACACCATACTAAAGAATAGATGGAAAATAAATTTAATTATAAAATTTCATATGTGGGTAAGGAATGCCAAGAGGCCGCGCCATATGATGTGGAGTAAAATTTGAAATACGATACATATTTTTATGAGTGAAAATATAGAGGAGATTGCGCATATGAAAGGAGGACAATGATTGGTTAAGGAACAACCACATAGCCATAAGGAAAATGAATAAGTAACACAATGAGAGGGAGAGGTTGTGGATGGCTAGAGGAGTAAAGGAAAATTGAAGAGGAACGATTGGAGTGGTTGTGCAAAGAAAAAGGAATGAGAAATGAGAAAACAATAAAATTGCAAATGTGAACGAGTTAAAGGAGGTCGTGGCATAGAGAAGAATAACATATTGTATGCAGGAAAGAAAAATGTAAGTGGGGTGTGCAGCAATAGAGGAGTTGTGAAGACTAGAGCTAACTGTAGAGTCTATAGAGAGAGACACTATGTCATGAAGCCATTTCAAGATGAAACAAAAGTAAAATAATTTTTGTAAGCAGAGATAGAGGGAGAGAGGGTGTGACAAAGAGACAAAGAGTAGAGGTTCAAAGAAGCTACACCCCATAGAGATATCATTAATTTTATGTTGTAAAGTCTGAATGAGGACATAAGGTTTAAAGAACACAAACAACCATAAAAGAATTCACAGAGGGAATAGGGGATCATAGGTATGCAAATTGCATTTTACAAATGAGACTAGCTAGATGGGTCGTGTTTGAGGGGAGAAGCAAAAGTGAAAAAAGGTTCCATTTATAAACCTATAAATATATAAATATGAATAGAAATTGGTAGAGGAATTCGACAAAGAAAAATCTTGGTAAAAATAAAACATAATCTCTTTTGTTCATGTGAAGGAATCTCTATAATTTTGTAATCTGATTGAAAAACTAGTGAATTTGAATAAAGGATTAGTTGTTTGTTGCAATCTTTGGCCAGCGTATTGCCCATTGTAATTGTGAATCTGTGTGAAAGTTTGGTTTGTGACAGCGAGTGGGAGTACCTCTTGCATCAAAAGAAGAAAGAGGCTAGATGAGGAATATTTGGGAGTCAAGGTATAAAGTAAGAAGAGAGAAGCATGTGAAAAAAAATTGTAAAAAAATTAAGTTACTCCAACGTCTATAGGCCTCAAATATATTTGTGGGGCCTTGATTCCTAAGATCTACAAAAGTGTAATCTTGTCAAATGTTGTGTTCGATGCACTATAGAGGGGGCTTAAGAAGAGAGGGGGATTAAGAAACAAAACCATGAATAATATATTTTTATGTTTTGCTATAACCATGAAATTACATAAAATAACTAAGGAATCAAACATTAAAATTAGAGGTGTGCCTTTTGCACTCAAATATATTACAATTCTTTGTATATATAAATACAATTTTATTTTTAATAAGATATGGTCGTTGAGTCTTATATTGTGAATTCTTTTTTTTTGGCCATTACTTTTGTGTTACAATGCAATTACAATTTTGGTGCAATGCAAATGGGGAGGCACTTGTGTTTTTTAAGGATTGGGCCATGTATTCTAGTTAAGTACTTTCAATCTAAGTTTGGTTTGATCAAAGTGGGTTTAAACAAAAGTGGTGCAATTTAAACTTTCTTCTGTGGCACCATTATGGTAGCCTTTTTCTCTTGTATCCACATGTTGTAATAGGTATGTGCCAACTAATGGGTCCAATTTTAGCGGGAGTATCACAAATAGAAAAAATATTGATACGATTGGGTACTCAATCAATTGACATGATTAATCTTCTCCAAATTTATGGTAGAGTTTTAAAGCATGATTGTTGAGGCAATAAAAGTTAATTTCCATGTTAATTTTGATTTTTATATTGATGACAATGTGTGAGCATGGGAAAGGCATCATTGGTTGCAATAAGAAATTAATATACTTGCAGAAATTGTAATTAACAATCATCCGGTTTCTGAAGGTGAACCATTAATATTCCATGTTGAATAGGAGTTTATAGGAAATGAAGAAACCAAAGATATACAGAGGGGCACACAACTATAGGAAAGAAGAGAAATGAAAAAATGTTGGCTTAGGGTGAGGGAGCACACCATAGAGGAAGAAGATCAGATTAAAATGCCAAATGTTTTTAAATTTAAAGACCAAAAGGCTCGCACCATACTAAAGAATAGATGGAAAATAAATTAAATTATAAAATTGCATACGTGGGTAAGAAATTCCAAGAGACTGCACCATATGGTGTGGAGTAAAATTTGAAATATGATACACATTTTTATGAGTGAAAATACATAGGAGGCCACACATATGAAAGGAGGACAATGATTGGTTAAGGAACAACTAGACAACCATAAGGAAAATGAACAGGCACACCACAATGAGAGGGAGAGATCGTCGATGACTAGATGAGGAATAAGGAGAGGATTCAAGATAGATTAAAGAGGAATGGTTGGAGTGATTATGTAGACAAAAAGGATTGAGAAGTGAGAAAACAATAAAATTGTAGATTTGGATTGAAAGGAGGTCGTGGAATATATAAGAAGAGAATATTGTATGCAGGGAAAAAAAATGTTGGGTGTGTGAAAAGAGAGGAGCTACGAAGAGTAGAGGTAAGTGTAAAGTCTATAGAGAGGCCACACTATCGCAGGAAGCCATTTCAAGATAAAATAAAACAAAAACAAAATGTGTAAGCAGAGATAGAGGGAGAGAGGGTGTGACCAAGAGACAAAGAGTAGAGCTTCAAAGAAGCTACACCTCATAGAGATATCATTAATTTTCTATTGTAAAGTCTAAATAAGGATATAAGGCTTAAATAATACAAATAACTATAAAATAATTCACATAGGGAAGAAGGGATCAAGGTATATAGATTATATTTTGTAGATGAGACTAGCCAAATGGGTTGTGCTTGAGGGGAGAAAGAAAATTAAAAGAAGGTGCGGAATATAAACCAATAAATGTGGATAGAAATTGGAAGAGGAATTCGTGAAAGAAAAATCTTGATATAAAGAAAGTAGAATCTCTTGTGTTCATGTGAAGGAATCTCTATAATTTTGTAATATGATTGAAAAAACAGTGAATTTGAAGAAAGGAGTAATTATTTGTTGCAATCTTTGGGTAGAATATTTCCTGTTGTAATTGTGAATTTGTGTGAAAGTTTGGTTTGTGACAGTGAGAGGGAGTACCTCTTGCATCAATTGGTATCAGAGGCAAAGGTTCTAAGTGTATAGGCGGATAGCCAATTGTGAGGTAGCTTATGCCAAGAATAATGGGTGGATAGAGTAAGTACAATGAAGAAGGGTTCATGTGGACTATTGTAGGTATGAGAGAAAAGTCCTTACATTGAGAGTTGAAGCCATGAAGATTGTCGAGTGTAGGATGTGAATGGTGAGAGATTGCACCAAGCAAGATGCGTTCAAAACGGAGGATGAGATGGGTCATGAGGAGACCCTTTGATAATTTTATTTTTGGAAAAATATTGGGAAGTGGAGAATAGGAAACTTCATGAAAATTTGTAAAAGATCCAAACCAGACTAGATGTATTGGAAAAGAAGATTGAAGAGGAAGAGAGAATATTTGAAGAGAAAAATAATATTCCCTTGAAAGAAGATAGTAAATGTAGGAATGGTGAAGAAAAGTGTGGTGGCCCTTTGGTAAACGTTTTAAAGGAGGATATGGGAGAAGCCCATACAAAATTAAATAAAGAAGAAAAGAAGAGGGGAAATGATGAGCATCCTATTTTGTTTGATTATGTTTTGTTTGTAGATAACATAAAAGAAAATAAGGCAAGAGAGCAAACAATTTTTGTGTGGAAGGATAGTGAAAAGGTGGAGAACATGGTGATAAAAGGGGATGGAAATAGAAGATGGTATGCTGGTTCAAAAAGAAAACAAAGAAATAAACAATGATGTTGTAGTAGAGATACGTCTTTTTGAAGGCATAGTGTGAGAGAAGGACAATCTTGGAACATCTATTGTTTCCAATATTATTTTGTTTGGAAGAAATGAAGAAATAAAATCATATTTGGAAGCAAAAATTATGGACTTGGAGAGTCCTAAATTTGAAAAATAGATTGGTGAAGATGAAGATGATTTCTTGTTGAAACAAGAGATAAAAAGAATCAAGAAGTTGTTGGAAGGAGAATTGATGGACAAATACAAATAGGGGTTTGCAAAACTTCTTTTTAGAGGTGAGAAGATGAATGTTGCAGGGAAGGATGAGGAAAAGATGTTGGGATAGCGAACAAGAATTAGGTAAATTTTAATTTTGAATTTACTGGTAATGATTCTTTACCTTCTTTGGTAAGAATAAAAGAGGATGTAGAGAAAGAATGGAGCTTGCAGATGAAAATTTTCAATTTCCACGGAGTAGTAAATGTAGATTTGTATAAGGATGTAGTAGAGGATGTTGCAAATTGGTGTATGCATAATAAATATTTGTATGTAGAAGCTACAAAGGATGTTGCAGGTGAGATTTGGTGGCAGCGATCAGTTTGTGGTGGGCCGAATCCCATGAGAGATTGGAAGAGAGAGATGCATTTGGTGGAGGAGGCCAGACAATGGTGGATTGAATCCCATGAAGGAGATGAGTAGAAGAGGAATTATTTGGAGGACGGTTCATGGTGGACATGAGTCCATAAGAGGAAGGAAAAAAAAGATGGAGGAAGATGGTGAATGTTCTAGTAAGATTCTAGAAGAGGATGGAAAAGAAACAATTTTCTATGCACCTATCACAATGATGGAGCTCGTTACAGATTTCTTGCGATTTAAAAGCATGGTTCTACCATTTAACTCTACTTTTGTGAGTCTAAGCTGAGAAACTTCCTATCTTATGAGTCTAATGTAGGAGCGTCCAAGAAGACTAACAATCAACATCACCTAGAAAGAGGATTTAGGTTTGGTTTCAATTTGAGTATGTTTAAGGGGTTTCATTTGAAATTTCCTAAACTTGGATGCATTCAAAGTTTCACAATTATAGTTTTGTAGAGTTGCCTTGAAACGTAACAGGGCAGTTTTCAATGAAACCATTTGTAATGTCAAGAATTACATCGTACACAATTTTGCATTCCGTAAACCTCCCCTTTAGATTAATTAAATTCAATAATGCAATGTCCCTCTCACCTAACCTTAATTTTATCATTAACCCTTTTCGTTCTTGGCCATTAAAGTTAACTTTTATCTCAGACGATCGCACGTAATGCAAATGCCCTAAAAAGATTCTTGACTACATAACCATTGGGATATTACATTTCTCTTTCTCCCAAAGTGTAATGCCTCTGTAGCCTGCAAACAAACTCCAAATATCCATTTTCATGCTTATATCCCTTTCAAACCTCCGATTTTATACTTGCTTCAATTGATCTCAATCTATCTTGGTCATTCTCACATTCTCTCATTCTCATTCTCATTCTTCTCTCATTCTTTGAAGCTCTCTTGCACTTTGGTATTCTACACCAACACTTTGGAATTCTTGGCACATCTTGGTGTTGGTAACACAAGGGAAAACAATTTAGAGGGAGGGGGGGTGAATCAGTTTTCACAGAAATGTAAACTTATTAAACTTATTCTGAGATTTGATAAATAAACATGAAAGCATAAACCATCAACACATCAGAAACACACATAACACAAAGTTTTTTTTACATGGAAACCCTGTTAGGGGAAAAACCACGGTGGAGATTAGTCCACAAGATTATACCCTGTTAAAAGTATAAAGAACTATAAATGGGGAATGCACATGCATTTAGACACACTGACTAGAGCTCACAACTCAAATACAACAAGGCTTACTACCCAAAGGAAGACACACTGTCTTACAAAAACATTCGGATTACATCTGCAAGATTTTGAACTGAGAAAATAACATCTGCTAATGCCTGATTATAGTTTTGGTTAAGCACATGAACACTTCTTCACACTCTGCTTCTGCCTTCGAATGATTAGGACGTTATTCATTGATCTTATACCTTCAAATGGAATAAACAATCATTTATATATATACACAACAAGAGATTACATCGCTACATGTCAGCTTCAACAAAATAATAAAACATATACAAACTGTCGGCCCAAATAAAAAACAATTATCAATGCAAATCAACCAAGGTCGGCCACAACATAGTAAAGAACCAAAATAAAATCCTTGAACATGAAACACTTTCAAAAATTATTCCTTGAAGATCCACAACACGTTACAATCACCTTGTCAGTCATGAACATGAAAAACATGAACATGCAAGAGAAAATCACCAATCGCGAGCACCACGATCAATGCAGACATGCAACATAGATAGAGCATGATCTAGAAACATCCACAAACATCATAAATCACCAAAGAAGCATCCCCAACATCTCAAATTACTATAATCACACCATCTTCTTTCAGGAACACCAACTGAAGCAACATAATAATTGTCAGAACACTGATACTCATAACTCGATCAAATCTTCATACGGATATCTGAAACTTAATATGGATAAACTAGATATACTCAACAACAAACCCTATGATCCACAAACTGTTATCATCATCATACTGAGCTAGGAAACATACTGAACTTCACTACACCACTGACAACCTGCAACTCATTTCTATACAATTTTCTCAATATCCTCGACATATACATCCTTTAAGACATTAATGCCAATAGTGTTGACATCAATGACAACCATATATCAACAACATACAACAATCTCCCCCTTTGGCATTGATGGCAACAAATGATGTGAAAAACACCATCAATGCAACTATCTCTTAGCACTTTCTCCTCCTTAGATTATGACTCTTTTCTCCTCAACTTCTTTGACATTACTTTTCTCCCCACAAATTTTTTTACATGAATCTTCTCCCCCTTTGACATCAATGACAAAGGTACACATTATTTTTCTCCACACAAGCTCTGAACCACATATTTGAACATTTGGCTACTCCCCCTGAGTAGCAGCCACCACAACATCAATCCGGATCAAGATATGAATGTGAAATGCACGGACTGATGCAAGTCAATGCATCTTAGTTTTGATTAGGAGGGGTAATCACCCCTAACTTCCCTCTAAGATACTCAAAAGTATCCTTAGGCAAAGGCTTGGTAAGGATATCTGCAATCTGTTCCTTAGTAGGCACATACTCCAATCTGACTTTCTTTTCACTCACCTTCTCTCTCAAAAAAGTGAAACTTGATGGATATATGCTTGGTGTTTGAATGTAACACCAGTTTCTTAGAAATGTTAATTGCACTTGAATTATCAAAGAATATAGTAATAGGCTCATCATACACAACTCTGATATCTTTTAACATCTGCTTCATCCACGATACTTGAGTACAATTGTTAGCAACAACAATTTATTCTACCTCTACAGTAGATAAAGAAATGGCATTCTGCTTCTTACTTAACCATGAAATCAACTTCTTTCCAGAGAAAAATGCACCACCACTAGTACTTTTTCTGTCATTCACATCTCTTGCCCAATTAGCATTAGTAAAAGCACATTTACAGTATTCTTCACAGTCTGTCTGATTTTGCACTTTAAACTCTGTCTACTTTCATTCAGATCACAAATCCTTTTCTGAACAAATGAAACTATGCACAATCGCTCTACAAATCTTCTGACTTTTGCATCTCATAACAACACACACCCAAATGATATAAGCAATCTTATATATATCCGCAACAAGAGATTACATCGCTACATGTTGGCTTCAACAAAATAATAAGACATATACAAACTGTCGGCCCATATCAATAAACAATTATCAATGCGAATCAACCAGGGTCAGCCACAACATAGTGAAGACTCAAAATAAAATCCTCGAATACAAAACACTTTCAAAAATTATTCCTCGAAGATCCACAACACGTTACAATCACCTTGTCAGTCATGAACATGAAAAACATGAACATGCAAGAGAAAATCACCAATCGTGAGCACCATGATCAATGCAGACGTGCAACATAGATAGATCATGACTAGAAACATCCACAACAACTCAAATTACTATAATCACACCATCTTCTTTCAGGAACACCAACTGAAGCAACAAAATAACTGTCAAAACATAGATACTCATAACTCGATCAAATCTTCGTGCGGATCTCTGAAACTTAATGTGGATAAACTAGATATACTAAAAAAAAAAACCCTTTGATCCACAACCTCTTATCATCATCATACTGAGCTAGGCAACATACTGAACTTCACTGCACCACTGACAACCTGCAACTCATTTCTATACAATTTTCTCAATATCCTCGACATATACATCCTTTAAGACATTAATGCCAATAGTGTTGACATCAATGACAACCACATGTCAACAACATCCAACACTTGGAGGCTGCAAACTCTTTCTTTCGACATTCTTGTTTGCTAAAGGAGGGCAATTATATCTTTCTTATCGTATTATCATATTTACTTTGAGTATCATATTGTTATTATAACACATCTAACTATTTCTTTATCTTTTCTATTTTATTTCATCTATCTTTATCTATTTGGTTGTCTGTGGAGGTGTGAACACCTACACGGTGGTTTGACTAAGTCAAGCCCCTAAAAAAACCCCAACCATTTTCTCATTTTCGTGTGTGCAAGTTTTCAAGTTGTGGCTTTGCGGGATGCTTCATTTGTGGACCTCTTGTGAGTCTCCTTTCTTCCTTTTCATTCTCATTATTTCCTTTGTCTCATTTTGTTTATACTAGTTATTGTTATTCTATTTATTTTTGTCATACTGTTATTTAAAACACATGCTTGAGATTTTAGTTGTCAAATAGTTAGTAGGTTCATTGATGTCTTTGTTAGTAAACTCAACTTTTAGTCTGTATGAAACCATAGTGCCATGGGGACGTCCGCACTCCGCATTGTCGTCCTTAGTCAGGAGCCTACTAGTTTGATCAAGAGACCTTTGCAATCTACTCTTTTGTCCCTAAAACTCTCATACTCTAATTTTGCATGAAATATAAAATATAAACAACTCCCTTTGTCTTCCCATCTCATCACCTGAGCTTTGATCCTTGAGGTAGTCGAGGAACATTCACTCTTTGAGATCACATCATTTCAGGGTTTTGAATTTCCTCCTCTACATTTTGGGAAGCTCGATGTGAAACTATCCTTACCTTAATATTTTGTTGAAAATGTATTCTCTCTTGTTTGGGCGATACATTTGATTGAGTGTTGCTTGTACTTTTATAAGGTTTACAACCTAGTCTACAACTTCTAGATATGTAGTTAGAAGCATTCGACACTTAGATAGAGATTCAAGAAGATAGTTCAATCCTACCTGCCAGGGTCCTAATTTTGAGTAGTTCACTATAGGACTATCACTTGGCTATACCCCCCTTTCACTCCTATTCATCCATCAACAAAAGTTCAACCAAATGCTCAACCAAGCACTCCTCCTTAGATCATGAATCTACTCTCAAGGTCCCTTTTGAGCAAGTTCAATCCTTGGAAGAGAATCTTAAGGAGTTTAAGGATTTTCTAAACAAATTTAATACATGCACTCAATTTGCTCCTCTTATTTGCGGTCTAAGGGATCTTCTTATCTCATACCACATAGGTCTTGAGCTGCTCTAAGGGATAGCTAACATAGTAGAAAATAATGCCCCCTTGACACTTAAGTGTTAGGAAATCCTCAAGATGTTCAATCAAAGATCATTGGTACATAGTTGTATTTTTTTATATTGGAAGTGTTCGTGCACATGGTAGACACTAGTGCTTTTGTACCCTCTTTCACCACTATCGATAATACAAACACCATGCCCCAGGATGTTCTTGGAGTTAGAGTGAATCATGTCCCTCTAAGATACAAAGTCCTTGTTTTTGGATCTTGAACCTTCTCCACATCAACCAATCAAACCTCGCCATCCGATCCCATCTTGAATGCTTTGTTACAAAACATCAGAAAGATGCAATTGCAATTGTCTAACCTGACCAACTCTACCTCTTAATCCGCATTCCAATCATACTATCATTGTAGTCCTTTAGCCCTCACCATTCTAAATGTTCCCATAGGCCAAGGGATAGAAATTATGAAGTTTGATAAGTACAATGGTAGGGGTGACTTGTAGACCCATGTTTCATCATTCACTGCCATGTGTAATGATTTCCTCTACCAAGATACTTTGTTAGCTAAGATATTCTCATGATCCCTCAAGGATGCTGCATTGGAGTGGTTTTTCTCACTTCTTGATAATTCTATCTTTTCCTTTGATCAATTGATTAATCAGTTCTTACAGTAATTATAGGTGAACATTGGATCAAAGATCACTTTTAATGATCTCATCCATTGTAAGCAGGGGACTCATGAGAAAGTAACTAATTTCATTGCCCACTATCTATCCTTGTTCTCTCAGATCTCTTACACCTTTTTGGATTCCGATGTTTAGCATGTGTATGTCGGGAATTTGTATCCGACATTGAGAGAAAGAGTTCTCTTGATGAAATACCCTTCTTTCACCCATCTGTGTACTTTGAAGGATTACCAGTAGACTGTAACACAACACAGGGGTTCCTCCTTGTCCTCTCATCTCGATAGTTGGTTAGTTGTGTCTACTTTTAGGGAGGCTAAAATAAATCAAGTAGTAGCGAATGTAGTTTTTGTTCCTACTGGGAAAACCATCGTAGGATGTAACATAGTGTTCACAAAACTATTTAAATCCTACACTAATGTTCTGAAGAAGTTATTAAAAGAAGATTTAATTACTCTCCCATAAATTAGACTGTTGCCTACCGATAAGCCTTATCTTAGTTGGTATGATGCACAATTGTTTTGTTAATACCACCGAGTCCCTGGTCATCATACTGAATGTCGTGTCCGTCTTAGACACATAGTCCAATACCACATAGATAGTGGTACCATCTAGCTCAATGATAAGAAACGACACTCATCTATAGCCAAGCCTAATAGCCAACTACAAATGTACACATATACCTTTCCTTCTCAATTTTCTAATCTAATAACATCTACTTCTTCATCTTCTAATCCTAGCTCTTCTGAATACATGAACATGGTCTCCTTCATTCCTGTTTATCCTTTGAGTCATGTTGAAAAGATTCCTGACATAACTTTTACACCACATGACCTACCTCTTAACAGGGAACCTTCTTCACTTTACATCCCAAACCAAGTTAACGGTAACCTCGTGACTAGTGTTATGGTTGACCCCACTAGTCGGGTCAATGTCATTACGAAGGAGACCCTCTTTATCAACAATTTACATAAAGAGAAGTATGAGGAGTCAAAGACCACACTCCATAATCGCGATGGTCTCCCTGTCTTGCCCATTGGTTCCATTTCTTTGTCAGTTCTTGTTGGGCCTAAATATCGTGGCGTTCCATTTATCATGATTCTTGAATACGACTTGTTCAAGGTAAGACTAGGCATTCCATGGTTATTCTCCATGAATAAGGTCACTTTGATTAATTTATAAATGCTTAAAGTTCCCTTATGATGGAAAAGTACATTCTATTTAGGATATTGGATATAAACCACTCGTATCATATGGGGGCTTCTCTTTAGACCATTTATGGTCTGGTCCTATTGGGCTTTTACTGCCCCATAGAGACTTATTCTACAGGGCCTAATTCAAGTACAAAACAGGAGTCCTGGCCCCTAATGCTACCTTTCCACCTTGTGCTCATGCCATTTTTATGAAAGTTTCCATTCGAGTAAAGTAGTGTTCTTTGTCCTTTGTGCCTTCCTCCTCGAAGGTTGCAAACAAGCATGCTCCCACACATGAACCTTCTTCTTTTGGAATTTTGTAACCTTTGACGGTGTCATCTATTCCTTCTACTATTTGCAACATAGGAAAATGAAGGGCACCCATGATGAAGAAATCTAAACCTCAAGCCTTCCAACTCCTGGTCTTGCCCACCATTCTTTGACCCACCTTATATGGTAAAGGAAATGTTGGCAACACAAGGGAAAACAACTGAGAGGGGGGGTGAATCAATTGTCACAAAAATTCAAAACTTGTTCAACTTATTAACCTTATTCTCAGATTTGATAATTAACCATGAAAGCATAAATCATCAATACATCAGAAACACAGATAACGCCAAGTTTTTTTTTAATGTGGAAACCCTGTTAGGGGAAAAACCATGGTGGAGGTCAGTCCATAAGATTATACCTTGTTAAAAGTATAATGAAAATGAAATATGGGGAATGCACATGCATTTAGACACACTGCCTAGAGCTCACTGCTCAATTACAACAAGACTAACCACCCAAAGGAAGACACACTATCTTACAAAAAGAATCTGATTACATCTGTAGGGATTTGAACTGATAAAGTAGCATCTGCTAATGCTTGATCACAATTCCGGTTAAGCACATGAAAAATTCTTCACTCTTCTACACACTTCACACTCTGCTCTGCCTTCGAATGATATTCGCACATACACAGAGAAGCACACTCTGGCATCCACTCACACTCTTCAATTCGAATAAACAATCACTCTTATATATCCACAACAAGAAATTTCATCCCTTCATGTTGGCTTCAATGGAAATAATAAAATGAATATAAATTGTCGGCCCAAAACATTTAAGATTATTAATGTGGATCAACCAAAGTCGGCCACAACTTAGTGAGGACCCAAATTAACATCTCAATCATGAGGACACTTTCAATTAATTATTGCTCGAAGATCCACAATACGCTACAAACACCATGTCGGCCAAGAACAAGAAAAATATGAACACACAAGAGAAAATCACCAACCACGAGCACAACGATCAATGCAGATGTGCAAAAAAGATAGAGCACGATCTAGAAACATCCACAAGCATCACGAAGCATTCGTAACAGCTGAACTAACTGAACTAACTGAAATAGCATCATCTTCAATAAGGAACACTGAGGCAACAAAAAACTTGTTAGAATGAAAATCTTCCTAACTCAATCAAATCTTGACGCGGATCTCTGAAACTCGACATGGATAAACTAGATATACTCAGCAACAAACCCTTTAGTCCACAACCTCTGATCATCAACGTATAGAACTTACTGACATACTGAACTTCACTTCACTACTGACAATCTACAACTCATTTATTACAATTTTCTCAATATCCTCGACATATACGACTTCAAATGAATTATCAGAAGAGAAGCATTCATAACAACTGAACTAACTGAAATAGCATCATCTTTAATCAGGAACACCAACTGAGGCAACAAAAAACTTGTTAGAATGAAAATCTTCCTATCTCAATCAAATCTTGACGCGGATCTCTGAAACTCGACATGGATAAACTAGATGTACTCAGCAACAAACCCTTTAGTCCACAACCTCTGATCATCAATGTATAGAATTTACTGAGATACTGAACTTCACTTCACTACTGACAATCTACAACTCATTTATTACAATTTTCTCAATATCCTTGACATATACGACTTCAAATGAATTATGTAAGGAAAGCTTAGGTGCGGAACAAACTCTCCTAACGCCAAAACCTTAGGGAAGAATGCAGAGGTGACTTTAAATTTTACAATTACAGTTCAATAAGATACACTTGAAAAGAATTAACATAAAAAATGAACACATACACAATTGGACACTAGATTTTACGTGGGAAAACCCTTACGGGAGAAAAAGCCACCACACCAAGAAAAACCTCTTTGTATTAGAGTAAAAAAAAATTACATATAGAGTACAAACTTCACTTTCTGATGTCAATTTTATAGCAGCAAAAATTTACTGATCAATCTTATATAGAACATTAATCTCACAATGCTCTCAGACGCATACAATGAATCCACTCAGATCAATATGTGTTAAGTATCGAATAGAAACCTCTATTACTTGAACTGATCATCATCATCCGTTACAGAATATATCTCATTATGTTCATGGTCTGTTGATATTCCACACAGGAATGATCGCAACTGTACAACTACTAACAATTCACATATCGCTTCTCTGATTGGCTCAGAACACGCCACGTAGGACAAATGTTCGGTGAAAGAAGTTCAAATGGAATTGCACGTCAGTGAGACACTAGACCGTGTCTCCCCAATGCCAAAAATCCCGATCACATAACCATCGACAAGATCACCGCTATCGGCGAGACATCATACCGAACACAAATCCAACTTGTGTAGATCTATTGTCAAGAGTTTCACTATCGCTAAGAGTCTTATAGAACCTTATGTTATACTGATGTTCATACCCGTCAGCGAGAGGGAAAAACCATCGGCAAGAGTTCTCACCAAAAGCACCTGTCTGTCGGTGAGACTTACACTCTCGGCAAGAGTTCATATCAACTACAAACGCATCAGCCAAGAGTCTCCCCGATGATCACCATCCGCCAATGACATGTGTTCACTGCTCTTGCATTTTCGAAGAATCAAGCTTGGAATCTACAATATTCTGAATGGGTCTCCCGGAATTCCAAGTGGTCCCCACATCTGTCGACTTAAGTTAGAAAAAACCCAAACATCGTGACATGGAAGGAGATCGCCTAGTCGGAGAAAACACAAACTTAGTAACTCCACGACTAGGTTCCAAAGTTACAAAAAACACCGATGCCACAACAATGAAGAAAGTCGGTTAGTCGGAAAATTCTGTAACTTCCAAACTCCGCGAAACGGTTCTAAAGTTCAGGATTTGGGCGATAGGCTGATAATTGGGACTTAGACATAAATACAAGCCAACAAGTTGAGGCACTATTTCCAACAATCTCCCATTTGACGAAGACTTACTAGCTTCCTTCTAACTTAAAGTTAATGAAGGTCATGGGCTCCAAGGCCCATCGAACTGGCACACCACCTGTACTTGTATGTGCTCACTGGTTTCGTTAATGCATCTGCAACATTTTCTAGAGTATCCACTTTTTCTAAGACACCTTTCGATCCTCCACCATATCTCGAACAAAATGATACTGCACATCAATATGTTTCGTTCTGGCATGGAAAGTAGGATTTTTCGCCAAACAAATAACACTCTGACTGTCATAGTAAATTGTAATTTTCCCTGCATTAAACCCAATGTTAGAACACAAATGTTTTAACCAGATTGCTTCTTTACAGGTATGTGT
Source organism: Sequoia sempervirens (assembly GCA_007258455.2). Classification (NCBI taxonomy): domain Eukaryota; kingdom Viridiplantae; phylum Streptophyta; class Pinopsida; order Cupressales; family Cupressaceae; genus Sequoia; species Sequoia sempervirens. Next base: position 97,401 of record VDFB02111007.1, read on the forward strand.
TGCTACCATGTATTCTGCCTCTGTAGTGGACAAAGCGACTACCGCCTACCGCTTACTCATCCAACTGGCTGCACCACCATTCATCATGAAAATATATCCACTGGTGGATCTTCTACTGTCAATGTCCCTTGTCCAATCAGAATCCACATAGCCTCGAATGTTGAGAGTCCTCTGTGATTCAACCAAATTTCCATGGTAACACAAAGGATATTCTGAAGTTCCCTTTAGATACCTAAACACTCTTTTCACAGCATCCCAATGTGTCCTTCCAGTATTTTCCATAAAACGACTAAGTACTCCCACTACTTGGGCAATGTCTGGTCTTGTACAAACCATTGCATACATTAAACTGCCAACTCCACTTGCATAAGGTACTCTGGTCATGTCCTCCATCTCAGTAGGATATTTTGGACAGTCTTCAACAGATAGCTTCGTTCCCTGCAAAACTGGAACAACTAGCTGTTTGCAATCAGTCATACAAAATCTCTCAAGAACAATATTAATATACTTACTTTGACTAAGCCAAAGTTTTCTACTCTTCCTGTCCCTGGTTATTTCCATTCCCAGAATATACCTGGCTATACCAAGATCTTTCATTTCAAACTTTGCAGACAACTGAGATTTTAGATCAGAAATCATTAACTTACTATTGCCTATGAACATTACTGCCATCAACATAGAGCGCAATAATAAGAACATGATTATTTTCAGCTTTGAAGTACACACAATGATCATATTTCGATCTTACAAATCCCAATGACAAAACAAATGTGTCAAACTTCTGGTACCACATTCTAGGGGATTGTTTTAACCCATACAAAGATTTTTTCAACTTGCAAACCAGATTTTCTTTACCTTTTCCACAAAGTGCTTAAGCTAGGACATATAAATTTCTTCTTCAAGATCACCATGAAGAAATGTTATCTTCACATCTATCTGTTCAACCTCTAAGTCATACGTTACTACAAGTGACAAAAAAAATTTGATAGATGTCAGCTTAGCTACAGAAGAAAAAAATTCTCCTTAATCAATTCCCTCTACCTGGGAATACCCTTTTGCAACCAACCTTGCCTTATACTTTTCCACATTGCCATCCAAACCTATTTTCTTTTTAAATACCCATTTGCAGCCAACAACTTTTCTGCTTTCAGGAAAGGGCACCAAACTCCAAGTACCATTCCTTTCTAATGATGCCATTTCTTCATTCATGGCTTCCAACAAAAAGTTTGAATTAGGCATTCTAAATGCCTCTTTCATAGTCCTAGGCTCATCAGTGCTAGAAATTAAAGCATAGGCACAAGTAGAATCTAACATAGAAAACCCATATCTATCATGTTGCCTTCTTTCACGTGTTGACCTCCTCAAAGGCAGAGGCTGAGGTTGTTCTTCTTCTTTAGAACTTTCAAAACCACTTGAGCTCTCAGTTTCAGGTACATTTTGAATTTTGAATTCCTCTTTCTCTTGTGTCAGAGGAATTTCAATTACATCCTTTTTATTTTCTGATTTTGTCTCTGACTGCAGATCCAAAGTAGAAGGCTTCAGCTCACGAAAAATAACACTTCTCTTGTATAGAACCTTCTTCGTATGAGGATTCAAAAGCTTGTATCCTTTTATGCCAACACTATAGCCAATAAAAATACATTTAACAACCTTGTTTTCAAATTTAGACCTTTTCTCATTCGACACATATGCATATGCCTCACAGCCAAAGACATGAATTTGTCTCAGAGAGGGCTTCTTTCCAGACCATGCTTCCAAAGGCGTTTTCTCAACAAGAGCAAAATTCAGAGAACGATTTATCAAGTAACATGCTGTTGCAACTGTTTTAGCCCAGAACTTCTCCTCCAAGCCAACATTGCTTAGCATACTTCGTGCACTTTCCATTACTGTCCTGTTGAACCTTTCAGCAACTCCATTTTGTTGTGGAGTGTAGGGTGTAGTTTTATGTCTTTTAATCCCATGATCTTTACAGTACCTCTCGAACTCATCAGAACAAAACTCACCACCATTGTCAGTCATTGAACATTTTATTTTTCTTCAGTCTGATTTTCCATAAGGTTTTTAAATTCCTTAAAATAACTGAACACTTCTGATTTACTTTTCAAAAAATAACAAATGCCCTTCTTGAATAATCATTAATAAACGATACATAATATCTTGATTTAGACAAAGAAGGAACATTTACTGGACCAAAAACATCAGAATGAATGTAATGAAGTAAACTAGAGGATTTATGAGGACTGGAGTAAAATGAAACACGGTGTTGTTTACCATATATACAATGTTCACAAAACTCGAATTCAAGGTTACAATCATTAAGCCCCTCAACCAGGTTTTTATTTTTCAAGGTTTTTAAACCTTTTTCTCCAATGTGGCCTAGCCTATGATGCCAGAGTATAGTCTTTTTGCTGGAAGTTTAACTTCCATAGAGTTTACACTATTAGGAACTTTTCCCTCCTTTTCTCCAGGAGTAGTCTTTTGTGACTTTGCAGAGACACTATTGCATTGCATAGCATGTGCATCCAACTTATACAAGGTACCAATACGGGCACCCCTAGCTAGCACCAATGGGCCTCTAGTCATTTTGTATCCATTTCCAGAGAACATGACTTGCACTCCAACATCATTTAACCTACTAACAAAAAGTAAATTTCGAGCTAGACCTGGTATATGCATTACATAATTGATTCCATTCACTCTTCCATTAGGGAACTGAATTCCGACTCTTCCACGGCCAACTATTTCCAGAGATGAATCGCTTGCCAAATACACCCTTCCACCATCGTATTTTTTATACTTAGTAAACCAGTCTCTATGAGATGTCATGTGGAAAGATGCTCCAGAATCAATCAGCCAGACATCATCTGATGCCTGAGTAGCCAAAGCTGCAATGAAGGCATCTACATCACTCTGAGAAGAATCATTGTCGGAAGAATTCTTCTTCTTTTTCTCCTCTTTACAATCTTTTCGGACATGACCAGGCTGCCCACAATTCTAACACTTCACCTTGGACCTCTTTCCAAGAGACTTTGATCTCCCTTCTGATTTGGATTTGGACTTGTTGTCCTTCTTCTTTCCTTTTTCTTTCGATCTGCCTCTAACAACAATAGCCTCCTTCGCCATCTCAGAAGATTTTCTTGTCATTTCTTCTAATAACAAAGAAGCAACAACATCTTCCATCTTAAAAGTGGATGTCATACTCCCAATATCCATCACCAAGTGATCCTAAGAATCAGACAAAGAACATAACAATAGCATACAACGATCTTCTTTATCAATGTTCACACCCACATATGCTAATTGAGCAATCAACATGTTGAAAGCATTCAAATGATCAGCAATAGACGCTCCTTCCTGCATTTTCAAAGGGTGCAGCTTCTTCCTCAAGAACAATTTATTCACCAAGGACTTTCCCTGATAAATAGCTCCCAATCTTTTCCACAAAGAAGATGCAGTCTTTTCTTCATGAACATTCAGGAGAACAAAGTCTGCTAAACAGAGCCTTATCAACCCCTTTGATTTTCAATCTGCAAGATCCCAATCTTCTTGCTTCATGCCTGTAGGCTTCATTCTAGACACAACAAGCCAAAGAACACGGTCAACTAATAGATCTTCCATTTTAAGTTTCCATAACTCAAAATTGTTGCCATTGAATTTCTCAATTTCAATCTTTCCTGACGTGTTTGCCATCTTAATCTGTAATTCAAATTACCAGACTTCTAGAAGACTCCCACTGAATAGAATTGACACAAAAAACCCAATGTACCAACAAGGATAACACAACTGGCTAGGCTCTGATACCACTTGTAAGGAAAGTTTAGGTGCGGAACAAACTCTCCTAACACCAAAACGTCTGGGAAGAATGCAGAGGTGACTTTAAATTTTACAATTACACTTCAATAAGATACACTTGAATATAATTAATAGAAAAAAGAAATGAACACATACACAATTGGACACTAGGTTTTATGTGGGAACACCCTTATGGGAGAAAAACCCACCACACCAAGAAAAACCTCTTTGTATTACAGTAAACAAAAATTACATACAGAGTATAGACTTCATTTTCTGATGTCAATTTTACAGCAACAAAAATTCATTGATCAATCTTATACAGAACATTAATCTCACAATGCTCTCAGACACATACAATGAATCCACTCAGATCAATCTGTGTTCAGTATCAAATAGAAACCTCTATTACCTGAACCGATCATCATCATCATCCATTACAAAATATATCTCATTATGTTCATGGTCTGTTGATCTTCCACACAGGAATGGTCGTAACTGTACAACTGCTAACGGTTCACATACCACTTCTCTGATTGGCTCAGAACGTGCCACATAGGACAAACGTTCGGTCAAAGAAGTTCAAACAAAATCACACATTGGTGAGACACTAGACTGTGTCTCCCCGATGACAAAATTCCCAATCACATAACCATCAACAAGATCGCCGCTATCGGTGAGACATCATACCGAACACAAATCCAGCTTGTGTAGATCTATTGGCAAGAGTTTCGGTATCGCTAAGAGTCTTATATAACCTTATGTCATACCGATGTTCATACCTGTCGGTGAGAGGAAAAAACCATCGGCAAGAGTTCTCACCGAAAGCACCTGTCTGTCGGCGAGATTTACACTCTCGGCAAGAGTTCATACCGACTACAAACCCATCAGCCAAGAGTCTCCCCGATGATCACCATCTACCAATGACACATGTTCACTGCTTGTGCATTTCTGGAGAATCAAGCTTGGAATCTACAATATTCCCAACGAGTCTCCCAGAATTCCAAGTGGTCCCCACATCTGTCGGCTTAAGTTAGAAAAAACCTGAACACTGCGACATGGAAGGAGATCACCCAGTCAGAGAAAACACAAACTTAGTAACTCCACGACTACGTTCCAAAGTTACAAAAAACACCAATGCCGCGAGAACAAAGAAAGTCGGTCAGTCGGAAAATTCTGTAACTTCCAAACTCTGCGAAATAGTTCCAAAGTTCAGGATTTGGGCGATAGGCCGATAATGGGGACTTAGACAGAAATACAAGCCAACAAGTTGAGGCACTATTTCCAAAAAATTAATGCTAATAGTGTTGACATCAATGACAACCACAACATCCAACAATCTCCCCTTTGGAATTGATGGAAACACATGATGTGAAAAACACCATCAATGCAACTAACTCTTGACACTTACTCCCCTTAGGATCTGACTCATTTTCTCGTCAATACCTTCACATGATATTTTCCCCACAAGGCTCTTCTCCCCAGATAAGCACCAGTTTTTCACATGACTCTTCCCCCCCTTTGAAATCACTGAAAAAGATCTCTAGACTCCACACAGAATCTGAACCACATATTTGAACATTTGAACATCTCACTACTTTGCCTAAGTAGCAACGACCACAACATCAATTCGAAACAAGATATGACTATGAAATGCACAAACTGATGCAATGCAATGCATCCTTAGTTCTGATTAGGAGGGGTAATCACCTCTAACTTCCTTTTGAGATACTCAAAAGTATCCTTAGGCAACGACTTGGTAAAGATGTCTGCAATCTGCTCCCTAGTAGGCACATACTCTAGTCTAACTTCTTTTTCACTTACCTTCTCCCTCAAAAATTGAAACTTGATAGATATATGCTTTGTTTTTTAATGCAACACCAAATTCTTGGAAATGTTAATAGCACTCGAATTATCATAGAATATGGCAATAGGCTTATTATACACAACTCTGATATCCTTCAACATTTGTTTCATCCACAGGAATTGAGTACAATTGTTAGCTGCAACAATGTATTTGGCCTCTGCAATAGACAAGGAAATGGCATTCTACTTCTTGCTTAACCATGAAGTCAAATTCTTACCCAAGAAAAATTCACCACCACTAGTACTTTTCCTATCATTTACATCTCCTTCCCAATCAACATCAGTAAAGGAACTCAAAGTAAGATCACCATATTTAGGATACCATAGGCTAAGATCAACTGTTCCCTTCAAGTATCTAAAAATTCTCTTCACAATAGTCACATAAGATTCCTTCGGATCAGCTTGAAAGCTTGCAGCAATACATACATCATTCATGATATCAGGCCTACTTTGAGTTAAATACAACAATCCACCAATTATTGATATGTATCTTGTTTGATTTTCTGTCAGAGAATCATCTTCTGTTGTCAATTTGCATCCAGTCATCATGGGTGTACCAACTGGCCTTGAATCTTCCATACCGAACTTCTTCAACAATTCCTTCCCATACTTGGATTGAGATATGAAAATCCCTTTATCTAATCGAGTAATTTGCAATCCCAAAAAGAATTTCATCTCACCAATCATAAACATCTTAAATTCATTCTGCATCTCATTAGCAAACTTCATGCATAGACCATCATCTCCTCCAAAAATGATATCATCAACAAAGACTTCAACAATCAAATCTTTATTATGATTAATCTTGAAATACAAATTACTATTAGCAATACCTTTGTTAAATCTAAGCTTCAACAAATACTTGTCCAATTTGGCATACCATGCTCTAGGGGCTTGTTTGCGTCCATACAATGATTTTTTCAACAAACACACATATCTTCCTTATTAGTCAGCTGGAATCCATCAGGTTGCTCAACATACACTTCTTCTTCCAATTTTCCATTTAGAAAAACTGATTTGACATCCATCTGATAAACTTTGTAGTTCTTGTAAGAAGCATAAGAAAGAAATAATCTTACAACTTCAATTCTAGCAACAGGGGCAAAAGTCTCTTCAAAATCAATTCCTTCCATCTGAGAATATCCTTTACATACCAGTCTTTCTTTGTTTCTATCCACTTCACCTTGCTCATTTAGTTTGTTTCTAAAGACCCATTTGGTTCTAATGACATTCTTATCCTTAGGTCTGGGAACAAGAATCCATGTATCATTCTTTTCAATCTATTTTAACTCTTCTTTCATTGCTTCAATCCAATTCCCATCTTTACATGCTTCATTCACACTAGTAGGCTTAGTTTTTTAAATCAAGCAATATTCTTCTACAATTTTTCTCCTAGTCTGGACACCTTTGTTCTTATCACCTATAATCTGATCTTATGAATGATTCAATCTTACATACCTCAAAGTCTTCTTAGGATGTTCTTCAACTTCAGGCACTTGTGTTCTCTCTTCTGTGCTTCCACTAGTTTCTCTTTCTTCTTCATTTTCTTGATTTACCGGATTGATTTGCACTTGATTTGCAGTTTGAACTTGCTTTCCTTGGTTTGTACTGTCATCTTGATCACTAGAGTCATATCCACAGGTTCTGGATGGTGTACCTAAGTCTTCATCAACTTTAACATTTGCACTTTCAACCATTTTCTTCAATCTTTTATTGTAATACCGATAGGCCTTGCTTTTAGAAGAATAATCCAGAAAGATACCTTCATCACTCCTAGCATCAAACTTTCCTATGTTTTCATCTCTCTTAATATAACACTTGCTTCCAAATATCTTGAAGTATTTAACAAAATGCTTTTGACCAGTCCATAGCTCAAAAGGGGTCTTACCAGTATCACCTTTGATTTGTACCCGGTTGAGTGCATGCACAATAGTACTCACAACCTCTCTCTAGTAGATATGAGGGACATTTCCTTCCAACATTTTTGTTCTAGCAGCATCTTCAATTGTTCTATTCTTCTTTTCCACAACTCCATTTTGCTGAGGGGTCCACGGTGCAAATAATTGTCTCTTTATTCCATGCTCTTCACTTAGAGAATTAAATTCACCGAAAGTGAATTCACCACCTCTATTTGATCTCAAACATTTAATCTTCAAATGTGTCTCTGTCTCAACCATAGATTTAAAGATCTTGAACTTTTCCAGTGCTTTAGATTTCTCTCTTAAGAAAGTAACCCATACCATTCTAGAATAATCATCAATGAGTAACATGAAATACCTGTAACCTTGTAAACTTTTGACCTTAGAGGGACCACACAGATCAGTATGCATAAGTCTAACAGTTCATTTGAACAATGCTTTTAACTCTGAAATGAAATTCTAGTTTGCTTTCCTCACTGACATTCCTTGCATATGGCATTAGTAGGTTTCACCAACTTAGGTAGATCTCTCACAACCTTAGCGGAACTTATCTTGACAATATTATCAAAGTTAACGTGACACATTCTCCTATGCCATAACCAACTTTCATCAACTTGAGCAATCAAGCAACTTTTACTAGCAACACTCAAGTGAAAGATATTACCTTTTGTTTTTGTACTAGATTCAATTTCATTTCCGGAGCTCAATATTCTACACTTTCCATCCTTGAACTAAAGATTGTATCCTTTATCAACCATCTGACCAACACTCAAAATATTATGCTTCAAGCCTTCCACATACAAAACATCATCAATATTATGCTTACCATCAAGAGAAATGCATCCTTTTCCATAGATCACACTAGCTGTATTATCTCCAAATCTCACAACACCACCATCATAATTTTCCAAGCTTACAAAATTACTTTTATCTCCTATCATATGATGTGAGCATCCACTGTCAATCACCCATTCATCTTTCTCTTCAGCTCGAGCAGCTAGGGCTTTCACCACATTTGTACAACCAACAGATTTAATAGATACATGTTTATTTTCCTTGATAGCAATAAATACCCAGTCATCATCAGTCACACCTTCATTAGCAACATAGTAATAGTTCTTCTGAAATCTAGGCTTGTTATGTCTTGGTTTAGGAGCTCTTTCTAGACACCTTGATGCAAAATGACCTATATTATTGCAACAAAAACATTTAAGAGTCAATTTACCTTCATACTTAGCTTTTCCTCTCGGTACTGGTTTGGCAATAAGTGCTTCCAGCTCTTCCATCTCTCTTTCTTCTTCAAACTATCTAATTTCATCCTCATACATCTCTCTTTCTTCTTCAATCTATCTGATTTCATCCTCATATTTGAATGTCTTTCTAGATGAACTCACACCCGAATCATATCTCTATCTATCTCTTCTGGAAGTGGTAGCCTTAAATCTAGATTCAACCTTAGGAAGGGCATCACCAAATTCACTCAACTCAAAAGCAGTCAGCTTACCAACCAACGTATCTCTGGTTATGTTTGTTACAGTCCGGAGCTCTTGAATAGCACTAGCTTTGACTTTGTAAGAATCGGGCAAGGATCTAAGCACTTTAGCAACAATCTCAGATTCATTTATTTGTCCACCAACACATCTAATACCACACACAAGTTAATTCACTCTTTGCATGAAATTATTAATGTTCTTATCATCACCCATTCTCAACCTTTCATATTTCCCTTTCAGACTCTGCAAGTTAGCAATCTTCACATTAGTATCACCTTCATACAAGGTTTCCAAATTTTTCAGATATCATGAGTAGTCTTCAGATCCATAACATTTTTCGTCTCAGAATCAGTCAAAGAACTCAACAAAGCTTCCTTAGCCCGAATATTATACTTAACATCTCTAATCTCAACAGTAGTAGTAGGACCATTATGAGGAACAACATACCTAGTACATGTAATGTTCCAATAGGGTTCATCAATGCATCTCAAATGACACTCCATTCGAGTCTTCCATAGAGAGTAATTTGTTCCATCAAATCTCAGACTATCCTTCTTGTAACTTGCCATCCCAGATCACCTTAAGCCGTTAAACTTCTTCCAAGGAACTTGCTCTGATACCAATTGTTGGCAACACAAGGGTAGACAACTGAGAGGGGGGGGGTGGTGAATCAATTGCCACATAAATTCAAAACTTGTTCAACTTATTAACCTTATTCTTAGATCTGATAATTAACCATTAAATCATAAATCATCAATACATCAGAAACACACATAACAACAAGATTTTTTTTTTTACGTGGAAACCCTGTTAGGGGAAAAACCACAGTGGAGGTCAGTCCACAAGATTATACCCTGTTAAAAGTATAATGAAAATGAAATATGGGGAATGCACATGAATTTAGGCACACTATTGAGAGCTCACTGCTCAATTACAACAAGGCTAAGCACCCAAAGGAAGACACACTATTTTACAGAAAGAATCGGATTACATCTGCAGGGATTTGAATTGATAAAGTAGCATATGCTAATTCCTGATCACAGTTCCGGTTAAGCACATGAAAAATTCTTCACTCTTCTACACACTTCTTCACACTCTGCTTTGCCTTCGAATGATATTTGCACATACACACACAAAAACACATGCTGGCATCCACTCACACTCTTCAATTTGAATAAAGAATCACTCTTATATATCCGCAACAAGAAATTTCATCCCTTCATGTCGGCTTCAACAAAAATAATAAAATGAATATAAACTATTGACCCAAAACATTTAAGATTATTATTGCATCTTGACCTTTGAGGCCTCCTCCCATTCGTCCACCTACCTCCAAATGAAACAAACAAAAGGGCCCGGTGGCCGAGACCCCCATCTCTATCTCTGTGTCCCCTCCTGTCGCTCTTCAGGATTCTAATCTTTCATTGGCAATGGTTGTGGAGACTGCCCTCTAGTGGAATAGGATCCCCTAGAGTCTTCTCAATATTTTGTTCTTGTTGGTCATAGTAATCGAAACCTACTTATGCACAAGCATAAGCATTGTCGACAGGCATTGGCTGGGGAGCGTGACTAGGATTTGTAAATGACTGAGGGGGAATCTTTTGTCTCTACTACTTTTGCTTCTATTCCTGCTTATGTTTATGTTTCCACTCTTGACTTTGTCTCTGCTTCTGTTCCTATTGCTTCAGTATTGATCTCAAATTCTTTGTTAGACCTCAATGGACCTTACCCTAAGTAGGTACAAGTGTTTATTGCTTGTTCTTTGGAGCCTCCCCAAATCACCTCCTTGCCAAATCTTCCTCCTTTTTTCGAGCCCATAGATATGCCTTACACAAAAGTTATGTTTATTGTGGGTCCTTTCGCCCCTACCCCTCCTTTTGCTTCTAATGTGAGGACCCCACATCCTCCACTTAAGCGCAAATTAGAGCACAAGCTCATTCTAAATGATGGTTGCAAAAAGTTTTCTTTGATTTCTCATCTTGTTTTAGTTTGCTTGTACTGTTCTTGTGATGGATAAGTTGCCTCTTTCCCCAGAGTTTGTCATTACCCCTCTTTTGGAGGTTGGAAATGATTCTCTGGTTTTTCATACTGCTATTCTCTCACAACACTCACTCCGGAGAAGTGTATGTTTGACTCGTTGGAGGATATCCTGACTTTATCATCTATCTTTCCTAGATTGATGAAATTGACCTCGCAAGAGCTTTTTGATGGAGACATTGAGGTGACCTCCTCCTTAGCCCTTGCTGCGGGTGAGCCAGATGGTACTTCCCTTTTTATACTCCCTTTGCGAGGTTGTCCTCCTTCCCCCTATGATGATCTAGATTAGGAACATGATGACTTATTAGAGGTGTCAGAGTAGAGCGATACCTCTTCTTATCTTTAGATTAGTCTTGTATGCTTGTTTGTGTTTCCCCCGTTCTTGTCTGTTTACATTTGTGCTCTCGACCGGAGGACCCTTGACACCCTTGTAGGTACTTGGATGCAAGAGATAAAACCTGTCACAAAAATTCTTCTATTTGTTTCATCATTCTCCTATTTGTCATAAAATTTGACTTTTCACACCAGGGATGATGCAAAGCGTCGAGGAATTTAGGCCTCTTCCATGTTGAACCAAATTTTTATTTGTCTTCATGTGCTCTTCTTGTTCCAATCTATTTTTGGTTGATGAAAGTTCATATAAATGACACTATCTCTATCTATATAATTTTATGATTAGTTCTTACCTTGAATAATTGGACCCTCCTGTGTTCTTGATTTCTTCATCTCTACTGTGTGTGGATGTTGTAGATTCTATGTGTTGTCCCTTATGCAACAACATTCCATGGATACATCTCATTATGTATATCATGACACAACATCTTTGGCCTTTTTCTACGTAGAATGGCATGTGCTTTTCTACGTAGCACACATCATTCTAAGGGGGGCTATCATATCTAATTATCTTTGTTTTTCAAATGAAAAAAAAGTCTTATGATCTTATTGTCTAGCTTGGGGGCAACCTAAATAGACTTGTCTCTTATCTTGATGTCATTGTCTAGCTTGGGGGAAACTTGACTAGACTTGTATTTTATCTTGATCTCGTCATTTAGCTTGGGGGAAACCTAACTAGACTTTTCTTTTTTATGATTGTCTTGTAGCATAGTTTGCAACAACCACATGCCTATATACTTGTTATATGGTCTTTAGCATAAAAGAACTTGCTATTCATACTTATCAGTGTTTTATTTTTATTTGATAAGATTTTATCATGTCTATTTTTCTTTTTCATCTAACGTGTTTGTTTGTAGCTAATATATTTGTGGTGAGATTGCAGTCATCTTTGTAGGATAGAAGACCCATGTCCTCTCCGTGTCCTGGCTTAGTCTTTCACTTGCATATATCAGATTGAAGGCTCATGTCCTCTTCATCCTAGGTATATTCTCTTCAACCTCTTTCTCTACTTTAGATCACATATGTTAGAATACATATGCTTGCTAAAGTGGGGGAAAATATAATGCCAAAAATTGCATCTTATAGAATTTTGCATTCCATAAACCTCTCCTTTAGATTAATTAAATTCAATAATGAAATGTACCTATCAACTAACCTTAATTTTATTATTAATCCTTTTCGTTCTCGGTCATTAAAGTGAATTGTTGACTTAGATGACTACATGTCACTCAGATGTCTATGCACCATGCAAACATCCCAAAAAGATTCTTGACTACATAACTATTGGGACGTTAGACTTCTCGCTTGCTTGCGAAGTGTAACGCCTCTACAACTTGGAGACACACCATTCTCAATCTTTCTCATTATCTCATTCTCATTCTTTCAAGCTCTCTTGCAGTTTGGTCTTCTACACCAACACTTTGGCATTCTTCGTATGTCTTAGAGGTTGCATACTCTTCCTTTCAACATTCTTGTTAGCTAAAGGAGGGTAATTGTATCTTTCTTATCATATTATTGTATTTAATTTGAGTAGCATATTATTATTCTAACATGTCTATCTATTTCTTTAGCTTGTCTATTTTATTTCATCTATCTTTATCTATTTAGTTTTTTGTGGATGTGGGAACACCTACACAAGGGTTTGACTAAGGCAAGCCCCTAAACCAACCCCAACCATTTTCTCATTTTTGTGTGTGTAGGTCTTGTAATTGTGGCTTTGTGGGATGATTCATTCATGGACCTCTTGTGACGGTTAGTGCAGAAATATGGGGGACCAAAAAGGGGTCTTAAGTGGCCACTTTTTTTTTTTCTAAAATAAGGAAATACTGACCTTGAATGAGAAATTGAGGATAGTTACACTAAAAATTTTAAGATGCAACAAAAACAAGGGTTGTAGTGCTCCTAGTCTACTTTCTAAGTTACTATTGTTTTGGAAATTGTAGAGATTATTGGCTTCAAAAAAGGGAGCCACGGAAATCTGTGCTATTTTTGTCAAAAAAACATAACATGACGTCTTTTGTGGCTCCCTCAAAGGGTTACCTTTTTTTGTATTTTTAAAATCACTTTAGTGAGAAATTAGCTAATAGGATGTAGTTTATGCCCGATTTTTCTGATAATTTTTGATGGCACTCCAAGCCTTTGAGTTGGAAATTCAAAGAAAATCCAAGCCTAAGGCTTGGGGTTTCCCAAAGCAAGACATAACCTAAGTGCATTGTAACACGCTCGCATTATGCCATAGTTTTGACATAACATGAGTGCGTTATAACGCACCCGCGTTATGTCATTCTTTATATTTTTCTTTATTTTGCTTCTTTTTGCTTGATGTTTCCCAAGCATGACATAATGCGAGCACGTTATAAGTGCTCATGTTATGTCTCGCTTAATGTGTATAAGTTTGTTAAATGTATGTTTGATGTATGTATGTTTGTATATATATTTGTATGTATGTACATATGTATGTATGTATGTATGTATGTATGTATGTATGTATGTATGTATGCCTATATGTATGTATGTATGTTTGTATGTATGCCTATATGTATGTATCTATGTATGTTTCTATGCATGCATGTATGAGTGTATGCTTGTATGTATGTATGTATTCCTGCATGTATGTTTGTATGCATGCATGCTTATATGTATGTATGTATTGTTGTATGTATGTATGTAAGGGTTTTAGGTTTAGCGTATATAAGGGTGAGGGCATAGGTCATAAGGATGAGGGTTGAGGCTTCAGAGTTAAGAATTTAAGGTGTAGGGCTTCAGAGTTTATAGTTGAGGGATAATATTCATCTCATTGAGTGTATAAGATTAAATGTGTAAGGTATAGGGATTAGGGTTTAGGATATTGGGTTTAGGTTTTATGGTATGGATTGAGGGTATAAGACAGGGTTAAGGGTTGAGAGTGTATGATTCAGGGTTTAAGTATAGGGTTGAGGGAAATATTCAAGATTTGGGGTATAAGGGTGAGGTTATAGGGTATAGGGATGAGGGTTGAGGGTGTAGGGTTTAGGGTTTAAGGTATAGGGTTGAGGATTGGGGGATTAGGGCTTAAGTATATGGTTGAGGGTTGAGGGTTTACAAAGCTGAGGGATAATGTTTAAGGTTGAGTATCTAAGGTATAGGGTTTAGGGTTTAAGGTTGAGGGTATAAGGCATAGGGATGAGGGTTGAGGGTTTAGGGCATAAGTATAGGGTTGAAGGTATAGAGTAGAGGGTAGAGGTTTGAGGGATAATGTTCAGGGTTGAGTGTCCAAGGTTAAGTGATGAGGGTTGAGGGTTTAAGGATTGAGGGATTAGGGGTTGAGGGTTGAGGGATTAGGGTTTAAGATATAGTGTCGAGGGTTGAGGTTTTAGCGATAGGGTTTAGAGTTTAAGGTTTAAGGGTTGAGGGTTGAGGCTTTAGGGATAGGGTTTAGGGTTTAGGGTTTAAGGGTTGAGGGTTAAAAGATTAGGGTTTAAGGTATAGGGTTGATGTATTCGGGTTTAGGGATTAATGTATAGGGTAGACTAGTGAGGGTTGATGGTTTAAGGGTTGAGGGATTAGGGTCGAGGGTCGAGGGTTTAACATATAGGGTTGAAGGATTAGGGTTGAGGGTATAATGTATAGAGTAGACGTTTACAATTGAGGGTTGAGGGTTTAGGGATAGGTATTAGGGTTAAGGGTTGGGGAATTAAGGTTTAAGGGTTGAGGATTGAGGGATTAGGGTTTAAGGTATAGGGTTGACAATTGAGGGTTGAGGTATGAGGCTTTAAGGTTTGAGGGTTGAGGATTTAGGGTTTAAGGGTTGAGGTTGTAAGGGTTGAGGGTTGAAGGGTTGAGGGTTTAAGGGATTAGTGTTTAAGGGTTGAGGGTTTAAAGTTTGAGGGTTGATAGATTAGGATTGATGGTTTAATGTATAGGGTAGAGGGTTGACTATTGAGGGATTAGGGTCAAGGGTTCAGTGTTCAGAGTTTAAGGTATAGGGTTGAGGGTTTAGGATTTAGAGTTTAAGATATAGGATTGAGGGATTATGGTTGAGGGTATAATGTATAGGGTAGAGGGTTTACAATTTAGAGTTGAGGGTTGAGGGATTAAGGGTTTAAGGTATAAGGTTGAGGGATTAGGGTTAAGGGTTTAATGTATAGCGTATAGGGTTTAGGGTTGAGGGATGGAGGGATTAAGGGTTCAAAGTTGAGGATTTAAAGTATAGGGTTGAGGGTTTAAGGGTTGAGGGTTGAAGATTGAGATATTAAGGGTTTATGGGTTGAGGGATTAAGGGTTGATAGTTGAGGGATTAACAGTTTATGGGTTGAGGGATTAAGGGTTTAAGGGTTTAGGGTATAGGGTTTAAGGTTTAAGGGTTGAGGGTTTAGGGATAGGGTTTAGGGTTGAGGGTTAAGGGATTAGGGTTTATGGCTTGAAGGCTTAAGGGTTTAAGGGTCAAAATTTTAGGGTTTAAGGGTTGAGGGATTATGGTTTAAGGTGTAATGCCTAACTAAGGGACTTGGTGGATTAACACAAAATACCTTCAACATCATGCTAATAAATTTTTTATTAATAAACTAAAGTGACACTAACTAACGTCACCCAACAAATTAATATGGATAACATCATTATATTAACATCATATCATAATCACATTATGACCTACAAGTAACATTAATCATTACCCACTTATCCACCATGGTCCCCTAACGTCGCTACTACAATACATCTACACTAACTAAACCTATAGAAAGAAATTTGATACACTAAGATCACATCCAATCAATTTTTTGAATATAAATTAAATCTCATACATCAAATTACATATGATAACATAACTTAATTATAATTAAACCTCATCTAACACTATGCCAGTATGAACCTAATCCTAACTAATGCTATGAAATAGGTACATAAAGATATATCACATGTACTACTAAATTAAGCTCATATGCATCATAAATACAACATTCTTATATTAAGCTTTCCATTACATAATAAACAACAATAAATATATCTTCAAAGTTATCTCGACTTATTTGAATTTCCTTTACAAGAATGCTACAATGTACAAGATTCATTCATCTGAGAGGTACATATGTATAAGATACATATTGGGCTCAATTTTCTTAAAAATATCATTTGCATCATGAAACCAACTCTGGAATGAAGTGAAAGGAAAGACTCCATGTTGCACATGAACTGCACCACCTAAACCCCAATGGATGGTTGAAAAATACCACCCTACCACGTGGAACCCCGAGACCCACTCCCTCCGTGCTAGGAGACAACACTAAGCCCCACACATAAGCAATCAACAGAAACAACAAGTAGCTGACACTAAACATCTAAAGGAGACTACCTAAAACAAGAATCAACCAAAATCACAAGGACTTTCACAAATACTTCCAGATAATTCCAAAGGAAAAACACATAACACAACATATAGGAAACCCAAAAAATGATCATTATACCACAACAAATACAATGAAGTACATAAAATCATTTGCATAGTCTTATAACATGATAACCAACTTTTAATTTCTCATTCTTAGCAATTCATAATCAAGACCAACAATGCATATCCTTGGTACAATTGATCCTTACACAGAATAAAAGACCCAACACAAGATTTCACAAATATGAAGGGATTATCAACATAAATACAATAACACATGCAAACACAAGTGATACAACACAATACATATCAAATGATAGAGTTATATCCTCTTATACAACCTTCATAACTGGACAAATTTTTCCTCTAGATGGTAGTAAATCTGTCATCCATAAAACAACCATAAAATAGTCAAATCAACTCAAAATTCAAATTTGTCAAAGACCCATTTCAATTTTTTTCCCTCAAATACTCAGCAATGCAAACAAAATTAACCAAAAATGAATCAAAAATTTGTAAAATGCAAAACAAAAGATGACTCATAAAAACCCTCTTTTCGACATACCTAATTACAACCAGATAACAAAATGAGAAACCCAACAACAAGATATTTTCCAAAATATAAAATATTAAAACTTTAATTAATTTAAGTACTTTCAAATGCCTATAAATCTAAAATCTTAGTCTTCCATTGGTTGGTTACAATTACAGGGAGAAACGAGAGTGTATTTGTAGTCATGGAGGAACAGCTTGATAGCAGCCTCGTGTTTCAACCATATCTCAAAAAATACAATCTGGGTTTCTGAGATTTTAGGGAACAATTTAAAAGACGAGGTAAAAAAACCCTTTAAATATCTCACCAATCCAGTTTGTAAAAATAGATTTATGGGTGATGCAATCAGACCATTTAACTTTAGAGAACAGAAGACAATAAACATGTATTGATTTTTTTTTTTAAATTCTGGAATAAATAAATGTTTTATTCATACATAAAATAAAACTATCTAATATTTATTTTCATAATGTAGAGAGAGAAATCAATCAAATTATTTGTACATTCAAAAAAGGAAAATTTAAACAAAAGATCTCAAAATCCAACCTACATCCAACACTTGGCATGGACAAAAATTCGATGCCAAACTTCCGACTCCCTAATCCAGAATTCTCCCAAAACCACAATTCCCCAGCAAAATTCAATCCTTTCAAATAATAATTAAATTTCAAATCACTCTCCAAATTTTGATTCAAAACCACTCCAAATTTCTTAAAAAAAAACCTCAGAAAAATTTCTTCGAAACCGTGTAAAATCTCTCCATCTCAAAACCCCCAAAAATCTCCCAAAATCCTCTAAATTTTGTGTTCAAAAAGGTCCAAGTCTCATTTCCTCAAATTTTCCCATAAATAAAATTAATTAAATTCAAAAAAGAATGAAAAACAAAATAAAAAGTAACTTTCTTTCTTTTTTCCCAAAGGACTCTTCTTTTCCAAAATAAAACAAGGAAATAAAATCCTCTTATAAAATAAAATACTAAAATATTAGATTAAAGCACCTATCCTCATCCCACTAATGAAATAATTAAAATAAAATAAATAATCAAATTAACTCACATAATTAACTCATTTGTTTAGGGTTTCCCACCAAATAAATTCAAAATATTATAAGAGATAAAATAACCTCCTTAAAAATAACCATTCCACCAAAATAGAAAATCAAACACAAATATAACATATGCTTACATATTAATATTTAAATATTTATTAATAAACATATTAATATTTAATAAATAACATTAAAATATGTTAATATTTATAACCTTACTTGCATAAAACATAATACACATATAATCATAATAATAGTAATAACCAATATCCGCACACACCAAAGAATAACCATAGCAATATATATACATATATAATAACATATCCGATTTAGAAGCTAACTTCACTTAAATAGGTCATAATCAGAGACCAAGCATAAACCACAAAATAACTTCTCACATAAAAGAAACATTCACATCAAAACATAAATAACTAGAATGATCACAAAAGTGACTAACCTAACTTACTAAAGAACTTAGCACCATTAGAATTGAATCCGCACTCAAAGCTAAACATTGGAATCACACAATCACATAACGCAATAGAAACATTCACACATGTGCAACACTCCAACTATAGGGTAAAGGAGATTGGGCATTGTCTCTTGACAACCCGAAAAGGTGGTCACACACTGAATCAATTATCCCTAATTGGGGACAATGGCTAGGGTTGGGGTATAACTTGGGCCTAGATGTTATCTCCTCAACCCCCTTTGGGATTAGAGGCATGCTTAGACCTACTAATTCAGGTGGAGATGTAGCCTAGTACCTGTTCACTCAAACATAAAAATTAGAGCACATGTGCATAATAGCCGAAGCACTAGGAAATGAACTCCAACAATCATATCTCATTTTTGTATGTCCCCCATACGTCCAATGGTACAATGTCGCCCTTTCCACTTATCCAAACAAACATAATATTACATCATTTAACTATCCAAGTAAATCTCTGCATAATACTAATAAAATAACAATATGCATCATACTCACAAAAGTACTAACAAAAGCTCATGTTTCATCTTCATCTCCAAGTTCCAAAGTCAGACTACCTACACATCCATGGTGAGGATGGAGGGGCACTACATAAGGGTTGAGGGTTTAAGGGCTGAGGGTTTAGGGATAGGGATTAGGGTTGAGGGTTTAATGTACACAGTAGAGGGTAGAGGGTTGAGAGTTGATGGATTAGGGTTTAAGGGTTGAGGGTTGATGAATTAAGGGTTTATGGGTTGGGGAATTAAGGGTTGATAGTTCAGGGTTGAGGGTATATGGTTTAAGGTTTAAGGTTTAAGGGTTGAGGGTTAATGGATTAGGGTTTAAGGGTTGAGGATTTTAGGGATTAGGTTTTAAGGGTTGAGGGATTAGGGTTTAAGGATTGAGGGTTGAGGGATTAGGGTTTAAGGTATACTTTCAAGGGTTGAAGGTTTAGGGATTAAGGTTTAAGGGTTGAGGCTTTCGGGATAGGGTTTAAGGTTAAGGGATTAGGGATTAAGGGTTGAGGGTTTAAGGTTTAAGGGTTGATGGTTGAGGGATTAAGGTTTAAGAGTTGATGGTTTAAGGGTTTATGGGTTGAGGGATTAAGGGTTGACTGTTTACAGTTGAGGGTTGAGGGTTGAGGGTTAAGGGATTAAGGGTTTATGGGATAATGGATTAAGGGTTTAAGGGTTGAGGGTATAGGGTATAGGGTTTAAGGTTTAAGGGTTGAGTGTTGAGGATTTAGGGATAAGGTTTAGGGTTGAGGGTTAAGGGATTAGGGTTTATGGGTTGAGGGTTTAAGGGTTTAATGGTTGAGGGTATAGGGTTGAAGGTTTAGGGTTTAAGGGTTGAGGGTTTAAGGGATTAGTGTTTAAGGGTTGAGGGTTTAATGTATAGGGTTGAGGGTAGAGGGTATAGGGTTTAGAGATTGAGGGTATACACTTGAGGGATGGAGGGATTAAGGGTTGAGGGTTTAAGGGTTGAGGGCATAAGGTTTAAGGTTGAGGATTAAAGGGATTAGTGTTTAAGGGTTGAGGTTTTAAGGGTTGAGGGTTTAATGTATAGGGTAGAGGGTTGAGGGTTGAGAGATTAGGGTTTAAGGTTTGATGGTTTAAGGGTTGACTATTAAGGGATTACGGTCAAGGGTTGAGGGTTTAGGGTATAAGGTTGAGGGATTAGGGTTGAGGGTTTATAGTTGAGGGTTGAGAGTTGAGGGATTAAGGGTTTATGGGTTGAGGTATTAATGGTTTAAGGGTTTAAGGGTTGAGGGTATAGGGTTTAAGGTTTAAGAGTTGAGGGTTGAGGGTTAAGTGATTAGGGTTTATAGGTTGAGGGTTTAAGGGTTGAGGGATTAATGTATTAAGGGTTTAAGGTATAGGGTCAAGGGATTAGGGTTGAGGGTTTTATTTATAGGGTAGAGGGTTGAGGGTTGAGGGATTAGGGTTTAAGGGTCAAGGGTTGAGGGTTAAAGGATTATGGTTGAGGGTTGAGGGTATAGGGTTGAAGGATTAGGATTGAGAGTTGAGGTTTTAGGGTTTAGGGTTTAGGGTATAGGGTAGAGGGTTAAGGTTGTAGGGTATATCATATAGTGTTAATGTATAGGGCATAGTGTTTAGGATTTAAGATATAGTGTTGAGGGTTAATGTACATGCTTGAACTTATAGGGAATTATGGTGAAACTTTGTTTCACACATAAAATGAGATATACATAGCACTTAGAAGATGTCATAATTGCTCCAAGAAAGGTCTCACCGATGTTCATGAACCCAACCCCCTATTGACACATGATAAAAGTTAGAAAACCTTTACAAAATCAACTTTTTCAAAACATGAATTTGTGCTTTGGAAAAATTGAAATATGGCCGTTTAAAGAGCAAGAAAAAATGTGCTCATGTTATAAATTGAGTGTGTTTTGTCTTGATCTAAAAATGGTAAAAAAGGAAGGACACCCGTGATCCAAGCCCACATGCTATGTTATTCTCCTGCTTGTGCATGTGATCCAATTTTTTTTTACACATTTCACCACCTTTGCATCAAATTTCCACCACCTTTTTCTAGTTTTTCAACTTAGGAAGGAGGAAATAACATAATTTTTACATCACATTTGATTATATGAACTCAAATTTTCATGTTTGTAGTGTTGCAATGCCAATTATGATTGAATTGTTATAATTTAAGATTATACATTGGTTAATTCTATAGTTTTAAGTAATTCTATTAGAGTTATATATAATTGAACATTGAAAAAGAATCAAGTTCGTGAAAAGCTCAAATTGTTGAGGAGTTTGATGCAAGAAGAAAAAAAGACTACACATAATTGGGTAATTTCTCCAACCGAATCTTTGATTTTAAAGTATGTCTAGTCTTCATACATGTTATTGACATTTTCATTCATTCTCTTATGTTTCTTTATCACCTCAAGTATCATACATGCTTAATACAATGCTTTGATTTTGTTATGCTCCATTTACAATTTTTCAATGCTTCTTGTGAAATCATGTCACACACTTCAATTTTGTAAAACTTATGGGGTTCACTTCAACTTCAAAATGAAACTAATCATTGGAAACTTGTCAAGTCAAACCCTCTATGGTTGGGAAACAACTTCAACTTCACCCCAAACTAGCAAAGTTCACTTATAGATGATAAATAATCTAAAGGAAAATATTGGTTAAGGTATGATATGAAATGCACATCCAGCTTAACACCCTTTTATATGAAATTATAGCTCTAATATGAGTAGTCAATGCTCACAAGCATCAAATTAAAATGCTGATAAGATTGGAAATAAGTGAATAAATCCTCAAATTCCAACAAATATTTAAAAATGAAGCCTTAGAGTATTGAAATTGCATTAATCTCATTTTGTGTTTCTTAAAAGGGTTGAATTTATTCATTAGGGTAGTTTAATAATGATAATATATTAAATAGTTTTGTCAAAACTACTCCTAAAATAATTCCCACATCACAAAATCACTTTTGATTCTAGCACACTATTTCGATTGTCCCACCAGAGTGCAACTTGACAAAGCTCAAATCATTATTCACATTGTAAAGCTCAAATCATCATCACTTCCTACCTATTCAATATTTAGCCTTAGTTTCAAAAATACTCCCATTAAAATTGGTGGTTATATTTTCTAAAGGTTTTGGATATTTGAAGAATTCTATCTTTTCCAAATATTCTTCAACTCTAGGCTGAGAATTACGAGTCTATTGTTAAAAAATCATAAGTTTCATTTCCCCTATTATTAGCTGATAGGCTATTTGTTTCAAATTTCTGTCAGGATTTTCATCAGCCCAGCCATGAATAGAATTTCTCGGTGTCAGAAATTAATAATTGCTGACGGCCAACGCCGAGTTTCTCGGGGTTGTTTATGACGACGTGGAGTTTGCTAATTACATGGGTTGGCGGTAGTGGAGTTGGTTGCCTCAATACGTGGAAGAAAAATGGTAAGTGTTTGCTCGCGTGAGGGTTAATACATCCTGGCATTGTTGTACAATGGCTTGGAAGGAAGTAAATGCAATATTCAAGGTTGCAGTGTGGGAAAGTATATTGTTTTTGGCTGCATTGTCGAACCAGCCACTGTGGTGTTGGTTTGATAGCAAAGTATTGAAAAAATCATCGCCTTCGTCTTCGTTTAATAGCAGGTTGGAGGGTTTTAACATTGATGTGCTATGAAATGTGCAAGAAAATATATTGATTAAGTTGCATTGTCGAAAGAGCCATTGTGGTATTGGTTTGATAGTAGACTATTGTAAAAATCGTCGCCTTTGGCTCCATTTTATAGGAGATTGGAGGGTTTTAAGATTGTTGTTCTCCAGAATCTGTAAGTCATTTTACATGGGTATTTTGCATAAATGATTAATTTATTGTTCATGTCTTTCACTCTCTGCTTATTGTTCCTTGTTATATGTTTGTATCTTTGGCGTTATACCCATTTTGGAGACTTCAAATAGATTATGGCTCTGTATGGATGGAGAAATTGCAGTTAAATCTTCTTTCTTTCATCAAATAATATGGTTAGGGTTAGTAATTTTTTTTCCCTTCATTTATTGTTTGTAGTTATCTCTATGCATCTTTGGCGTTATACCCATTAACATAGAAGCAATTGTAGATTAACATAGGAGTAATTGCATATATATATATATATGCAGAGGGTTAGTATGAAAGCATAAAGATATTCAAGATAAAATTAGTTTAGTTGTTGTTAAGTGTTATTCTAATAGCTCTTTTACAATTTCTCTATTTGTCTATAATATTTAGTGCCATGTAGCTTGAATTTTCAATAAAGTTTGTGGTGTTATACCCAGTTTGCATAGATTATTGCTACCCATTGGCTTTACAAGTTCTATTTAATGTGGGTTTACTGCTAAAGAAGGTAGCTCAAATTTTGAATTGACAAGACAATTCTTACACAAACTGCTTGTCTTGTATTAATATGTTTCATGATATTCTTTTTCCCTCATCTGTTTGAAGCTCCCTATAACAAAGTGTTCATTATCATAGTTTATCTCTTCTATTCTCCATATTTTAAAGTTCTATTTAATGTGGGTTTTTGATCATCTGTCATTTACCTGTGATTCTTAAGTGTTTTTCTAATAGTTCTTTTACAATTTCTCTATTTTTTCTATAATATTTAGTGCCAAATAATGCATCTCAATTTCTTATTTGTCTATAATATTTAGTGCCAAGTAATGTAGCTCTAATTTTCAATTAAGTTTGTGGAATTATACCCATTTTGCATAGATTATTGCTACCCATTAAATGAAGACATATAAAATAATCTCTACGGAAAAATTAAGTGATTTATATAATATGTTCAAGTTAGGTGATTCAAATTGATATCTTTCAATGCACACATAGTTTGGCTTTAACTTTAATACATATTTATCAATATGCTTGATCTATCCATCTAATTACCCATAATAATATATAAATAGATTTTCCAACATGTCTCTTCATTGCGATCTACTCCACCTATTTTATCCTAGGTAAAGTCCAAAATCATAAGGTTCACCTCCTACTATGAACTAACCTCACGTTATTTCATATTGGCTTATTAACACATTTTCCTTTTCTTGACTCAATCAAACAATTGCAAATATTACTGATTATTTATATTTCACATTGCATTCTGAAAAAAAGTTTGTTTCTTACTTCCCTTTGAATAGCCATTTGCCGTGGACCCCTATCAGTTGATGGAAGATAAGAT
Source organism: Sequoia sempervirens (assembly GCA_007258455.2). Taxonomy (NCBI): domain Eukaryota; kingdom Viridiplantae; phylum Streptophyta; class Pinopsida; order Cupressales; family Cupressaceae; genus Sequoia; species Sequoia sempervirens. The sequence continues at coordinate 122,052 of VDFB02111007.1, forward strand.
TCCAAAATGTACTTGTAGAATAAATTCTCATAATATTTGGAGATTATTCTATGAAAAAATAAATTAGATCCAGAGATGTCAACTATTTGTTGAAATGATGAGAAATCTAAAGTATAAGTCTATCATGAAGATTCGTGGGATGAGAATGTCAGAGGCTTCAAGTGAAAAATCTACTGTGAAGAATCCAATGAGAGCATATGAGAGTGTGGGTAACACCTCACACACAAGATAGTAATGTCACACAATGTGTCATTAAATCAACAATAGTAAGTAATCAAACAAAGCATATTCATCTCATTAGAAAGACAAGTCGAGCATTGAAAATAAATAAAAAAACTTTATCAAGAGCCAATGGAAGGCGCAAAAAAATTGAGGACATCGATGACAACGAATTATGGACATTCTTGGAGAGATTACCATGAAAAATAAACCAATTTTTGAAGCATTGTGATCACTAATTGAAGACTTTTGGGAGAATAACACAAGAGTATCTTTGAATCAAAAGGTTGTGGTAAGAAGGAGAATTGGTAGCTGAAACTGTGAGCCACATCCAAAGCATTTTTTGGATAGACTCAAAAATTTTTTTTTGGTAAATTTGTAGAGATGTATCATCAAGTTAAAAAATTTCAAAGATATTTTGAAATGCTAAAGCCTTTCTACGCCAAAATAAATCACACACTCACTACTTTTTGTAGAGTACATATTGAGTTTTCTAACCATTTCGATGTTTATCAATCTATATGTTTAGATTTGTGTACTAACAATGTTTTGCAGGATTATGGCATACATGCTTTACCTACATCTTCAAGAGACTTCATATGAAAAATTTTATGTGAAAGAGCAGAAGGTCAATTATTCTACAAGAAATTATGCTTGGATGACACATGCCAACATTATGGTGGCTTGCAACATATGCCAATATGTGAAAATATGGAAAGTACACATGCAATTGGAAATGAACTAGTAGAATTTGATAAGTATAAGATAGTGGACTACAATACAAAAGATGGTAAAGAAGAAAAAATGTTTGATTTGGTTATTCAAAAGATTCCAGTATATCAATTTATGTCTATATTTCATGATAGATAGTGTATGAGTATGCAAGGCATACCCATAGAGCTTGATGGTTGGACTTGCAATTCAAGTTATGCAAGGACACATTTCCACTTTGTAGCATTGTTACAATCATTGAATTTGTAGACAACTACAGTCTACAACCACAATATGAGCTGCAATCATAGTATTACAACTCCACACATGTTGCTATATTTGTGCACATAACATTCATTCATGCCAATGACAGTACAAATGATGACATAAAGATCATAAGGGAATATCATTTTTTATATCAATAATGATCACACACATTCTACAAAGTTCGTGCAAGGTTGCTTTCAGGTTTCTACCATGATTTGTCTAGAAGGGGCACATCATTCCATTAGCATATCATATGGTTTGATAATTGTGCATCGCAATTCAAGGACTTGTGGATGTTTTATTGGTTGAGCAAGATGCATAATATTATAGATGTTTAGTCTATGTGGAACTTTTGTGAGGCTAGGTATGAAAAGGAGGAGAATGATGGTGCACAAGCATGTATCAAAAGAGCCATAGCACGAAAAGAGTTAAATCATAAAGACAATGTAAAGTTGATAGATGCAAAATCAATCATCGAGTGGTGTACTCCTTCGATGGGTCTAGGTAATGAAGGAAGTCTTCATTTCATAGATTTTTTTAGTTGATAGATGATAATAACATTGCACAATATGATGATTGTTATACACTGATAGGATCAAGTGAGCTACACTCTTTCATAAGCTCTAATGTAGGTTCATGGAGTATCCATACATGGAAGATGGTATGCTTTTGTTCTTAATATACAATTCAAGCCTAGAATGCGTGCGAGTCAAAGGAGTGGGTTGATGAATGGTGGTTAAGTTTGTAAGGAAAGCTAAGGTGCAGAAACAACTCTCCTAACGTCAAAACCTCAGGGAAGAATGCAGAGGTGATTTTAAATTTTCAATTATAGTCCAATTAAGATACACTTTAAAGCAATAATAGAAACAGAGAATTTAACATACACAGATGAACACCAGATTTACGTAGGAAAACCCTTACGGGAGAAAAACCCACCACACCAAGAAAAACCCCTTTGTATTATAGTAATAAAATTACATACAGAGTACGAGCTTCACTCTCTGATGTTAATTTACAACAGCTTCACAATGATAAACCTTGTACAAAATATTCAAGTTACAATGCTCTCTTAATTACAGTCACACACATTGATCATACATCGAATTGTTCATCCAACAATACGTCGAACATCCATCGAACCAAACATCATCTGTAATCTCTGAGTATATCCATGACATCCCTGGTTTGTTGAACTTCCTCACAGAACTGCCACAACAAACTAACTTCCAATGGTTCCCATTCGACTTCTCTGATTGGTCGTAGACTCACCATGTAGGATAGTCATCACTCAATCAAGGGCGTTCAAAATGTATTCACATGTCGGTGAGACACTAACCGTGTCTCCCTGATGTCACAAGAATTATTGTAGATATTGCCAAGAGTCTTGACCATCGGCAAGACGATATACCAAGTTCACAAGTCGCATTGACCTCAACATTCCCTTCGATGAGACTATCGCTATTCGCCAAGAGATCATACCAAAGTTCACAAGTCATATCGATGTGAACACTATTGGGAAGACTTAGGCTATCGCTAAGAGGTAATACTGAGCCCTCAAGTCATACCGAGCACCAAACAGTCGCCAGGAGTCATATCGACAACAGACTACCCCATTGCTGAGACAAACATCCATCGCTAAGACTTCATACCGAAGCCTCCATGTTGCTCTGAGACCACCTTTCACCAGGAGTCATACCGACTACATCCCACATCATCGATGAGACAAACGCCAATCGCCAATAGTTCTTACCGAACCCTCATGTCACCCCGAAGGCTCCAAGTGAAACACTGTCAGCGAGACTTCCGATATTCGATGAGACATCATACTGAAGCAAGCCTTTTGGCCAAGTCTCCCCAATAACTTTAGTCGGTAAGATATCATCAAGGTCTTGGTGACCTGAGTATTCTACAAGGTTACCAACTGCTAGTTGGCCAGACAAAGTGAATGTCACACTGACTTGACTCTTTTAGAGGTTTTAGCCTGTGAGATTGAGGCACACAATTCCAACAATCTCCCACTTGACGAAGATCACACAGGCACCTCCAGAGCACAACAAAACTACTAAAATTCATGGGCACTAAGGCCCATCAAACTGGCACACCACTTGAACTTGTCTGTGCTCACTGGCTTCGTCAATGCATCTGCAACATTCTCCAGAGTATCCACTTTTTCTAAGGAGACCTTTCCATCCTCCACTATATTTTGTACAAAATGATACTGTACATCTATATGTTTCGTCCTAGCATGGAAAGTAGGATTCTTTGACAAACAAATAGCACTCTGATTGTCACAATAAATTGTTATTTTTCCTGCATCAAAACCAATGTTAGAACACAAATGTTTTAACCAAATTGCTTCTTTACAGGCATGTGTTGCTGCCATGTATTCTGCCAGCCTACCACTTACTCATCCAACTCACTGCACCACCATTCATCATGAAAATATATCCACTGGTGGATCTTCTGCTGTCAATGTCCCCTGCCCAATCAGAATCCACATACCCTTGAATGCTAAGAGTCCTATGTGATTCAACCAAGTTCCCATGGTAACACAAGGCATATTCTGAAGTTCCCTTCAAATATCTGAATACTCTTTTCACAACATCCCAATGTGTTCTTGTAGGATTAGCCATAAACTGACTAAATACTCCCACTGCTTGGGCAATGTCTAGCCTTGTACAGACCATTGCATACATAAGACTGCCAACCGCACTAGCATAGGGTACACTAGTCATGTCCTCCATCTCAGTAGGAGATTTTGGACAGTCTTCAATAGATAGCTTCATCCCCTGCAAAACTGGAACAACTAGCTACTTGCAATCATTCCTACAAAATATTTCTAGAAAAGTCTTGATATACTTACTTAGACTGAGCCAAAGTTTTCTACTATTTCTGTCCCTAGTTATTTACATTCCAAGAATATACCTTGCTGCACCAAGATCTTTCATTTTGAACTTTGCAGACAACTGAGACTTAAGATTAGAAATCATTAACTTACTATTGCTTATGAACAACATATCATCAACATATAGAGCAATAATAAGAACTCTATCATTTTCAGCTTTGTAATACACACAATGATCAGATTTTGATCTTACAAATCCCAATGACAAAACAAAAGTGTCAAACTTCTGGTACCACATTCTAGGAGACTGTTTTAACCCATACTGAGACTTTTTCAACTTGCATACCAGTTTCTCTTTACCTTTCTCCACAAAGTGATTAGGCTGGGACATATAAATTTCTTCTTCAAGATCACCATGAAGAAATGTTGTCTTCACATCCATCTGTTCAATCTCTAAGTCATACACTGCTGCAAGTGACAAAAAAAATCTGATAGATGTTAGCTTAGCTACAAGAGAAAAAATTTCCCCATAATCAATTCCCTCTACCTAGGAATAACCCTTCGCAACCAACCTCGCCTTATATTTTTCCACACTGCCATCCAGACCTATTTTCTTTTTAAATACCCACTTGCAGCCCATATTTTTTCTACCTTCAGGCAAGGGCACCAAACTCCAAGTATCATTCTTTTCTAATGATGCCATCTCTTCATTAATGGCTTCCAACCAAGAGTTTGCATCAGACATTCTAAATACCTCTTTCACAGTCCTACGCTCATCAGTGCTAGAAATTAAAGCATAGGAACAAGTAGAATTTATTAAAGAGAACCCATACCTATCAAGTTGCTTTCTTTCACGAGTTGACCTCCTCCTGGTGAGGGAGGTTATTCTTTTTCTTCATAACTCTCGAGCTGCTTGAGCTCTCCTCAGTTTCAGGTACATTTTGAATTTTCAATTCCTCTTTATCGGAGTAGGAGGAATTTCAACTACATCTTTTTTTGTTTTTTGTTTTTGTTTTGTCTCTGACTCAGATCCAAAGTAGAAGGCTTCACTCACGAAAGATGACACTTCTACTGTATAGAACCTTCTCCGTATTAGGATTCCAAAACTTGTATCCTTTTATGCTAGCACTATAGCCAATAAATATACATTTAACAGCCTTGTTCTCCAATTTAGATCTTTTCTCATTCGACACATATGCATATGCCTCACTGCCAAAAACACGAATATGTCTTAGAGAGGGCTTCTTACCAGACCATGCTTCCAAAGGTGTTTTCTCAGCAAAAGAAAAATTAGGAGAACATTTTATCAAGTAACATGCTGTAGCAACTGCCTTAGCCTAGAACTTCTCCTCCAAGCTAGCACTGCTCAACATACTTCGTGCTCTTTCCATCATTGTCCTGTTGAACCTTTTTGCAACTCTATTTTGCCATGGAGTGTAAGGTGTAGTTTTATGTCTTTTAATTCCATGATCTTTACAATACCTCTCGAAATCATTAGAACAAAATTCACCGCCATTATCAATCCTTAAACATTTTTTTCCCTTCCAATCTAATTTTCTACAAGGTTTTTAAATTTCTTAAACCGACTGAACACTTCTAATTTACTTTTCAAAAAATAGTCAAATGCTCTTCTTGAATAATCATCAATAAATGATACATAGTACCTTGACTTAGACAAAGAAGGAACATTCACTGGACCAAAAACATCAGAATGTATATAATCAAGCAAACCAGAAGATTTGTGAGGAATGAAATAAAATGAAACACGATGTTGTTTACCATATATACAATGTTTATAAAATTCAAATTTGAGGTTACAATTATCAAGCCCTTCAATCGGGTTTTTATTCTTCAAGGTTTTTAAACCTTTCTCATCAATGTGGCCTAGCCTATGATGCCAAAGCATTGTCTTTTTTGCTGGAAGTTTAACTTCCATAGAGTTTACACCGTCAGAAACTTTTTCCTCTTTTCCTTCATGAGTAGCTTTTTGTGACTTAACAAAGACACTATTACATTGAGCAACATGTGCATCTAGCTTATACAAAGTACCAATATGAGCACCCCTTGCTAGCACCATTGAGCCTCTAGTCATCTTGCAGCCATTTCCAGAGAACGTGACTTGCACTCCAATACCATTCAGCTTACTAATAGAAAGTAAATTTTGAGCCAGACCTGGTATATGCATTACATCATTGATTCCCTTCACTCTTCCGTTAGGGAATTGAATTCTGACTCTTCCACCGCCAACAATTTCCAAAGATGAATCACTTGCCAAATACACCTTTCCACCATCGTATTTTTCATACTTCGTGAACCAGTCTCTATGAGATGTCATGTGGAAAGATGCTCTAGAATCAATCAGCCAGACATCAGCTGATGCCTGTGTAACCAAGGCTGCAATGAAGGCGTCTGCATCACTCTAAGAAGAATCATTGTCGGAAGAGTTCTTTTTCTTCTTCTTTTTCTCCTCTTTACAATCTTTTCAGACATGACCAGTTTGCCCACAATTCCAACACTTCACCTTGGACTTCTTGCCAGGAGACTTTGATCTCCCCTCTGATTTCGATTTGGACTTCTTGTCCTTCTTCTTTTCTTTTTCTTTCAATCTTCCTCTAACAGCAAGGGCCTCCTTTTCCATCTCAGAAGATTTCCTTCTCATCTCTTCTGATAATAAAGAAGTAACAACATCTTCATCTTAAAACTAAATGTCGTACTCCCAATAGCCATCACTAGGTGATCCCAAGAATCTGGCAAAGAACACAATAATAGCATACATCGATCCTCTTCATCAATCTTCACACCAACATACATTAACTGTGCAATCAACATGTTGAAAGTGTTCAAATGATCAGCAACAGATCCTCCCTCCTGCATTCTCAAAGAGTACAACTTCTTCCTCAAGAACAATTTATTCACCAAGGACTTTCCCTGATAAATAGCTGTCAGTCTTTTCCACAAGGAAGATGCAGTCTTTTCTTCATGAACATTCAGAAGAACAAAGTCTACTAAATAGAGCCTTATCAGCCCCTTAAATTTTTTATCTGCAAGGTCCCAATCCTCTTGCTTCATGCCTGTAGGATTCGTTCCATACACAACAAGCCACAAATCATGATCAACCAACATATCTTCCATTTTGAGTTTCCACAACTCAAAATTGTTGCCATTGAATTTCTCAATTTCAATCTTTTCTGACGTGCTTACCATCTTAACCTGTAATTCGAATTACCAAAATTCTACAAGATTCCCACTGAACAGAATTGACTCAAAAAACCCAACGTACCCACAAGGATAACACAACTGGCCAGGCTCTGATACCACTTGTAAGGAAAGCTAAGGTGCAAAAACAACTCTCCTAACGTCAAAACCTCAGGGAAGAATGCATAGGTGCTTTTAAATTTTCAATTACAGTCTAATTAAGATACACTTGAAAGCAATAACAGAAACATAGAATTTAACATACACAGATGAACACTAGATTTACGTGGGAAAACCCTTATAGGAGAAAAACCCACCACACCAAGAAAAACCCCTTTGTATTACAGTAATCAAATTACATACAGAGTACGGGATTCACTCTCTGATGTTAATTTACAATAGCTTCACAATGATAAACCTTGTACAGAATATTCAAGTTACAATAATCTCTTAATTATAGTCACACACATTGATCATACATCGAACTGTTCATCCAACAATACGTCGAACATCCATCGAATCGAACATCATCTGCAATCTCTGAGTATATCCATGATGTCCCTGGTCTGTTGAACTTCCTCATAGAACTGCCACAATAGACTAACTTCCAACAGTTCCCATTTGGCTTCTCTGATCGGTCGTAGACTCACCACGTAGGATAGTAATCACTCGGTCAAGGGCATTCAAAATGTATTTGCATGTCGGTGAGACACTAACCATGTCTCCCTGATGCCACAAGAACGATTGTAGATAATGCCAAGAGTCCTGACCATCGGCAAGACAATATATTGAGTTCACAAGTCGCATCGACCTCAGCATTCCCTTCGGTGAGACTATCACTATTTGCCAAGAGATCATACCGAAGTTCACAAGTCATATCGATGTGAACACTTTTGGAAAGACTTAGGCTATCGTTGAGAGGTAATACTGAGTCCTCAAGTCATACCTAGCACCAAACAGTCACCAGGAGTCATATCGACAACAGACTACCCCATTGCTAAGATAAACATCCATCGCTAAGACTTCATACTAAAGCCTCCATGTTACTTTGAGACCACCTTTCACCAAGAGTCATACCGACTACATCCCACAACATCGATGAGACAAACACCAGTCGCCAAGTGTTCTTACCGAACCCTCATGTCACCCCGAAGACTCCAAGTGAAACACTGTCGGTGAGACTTCTGTTATTCGATGAGACATCATATTGAAGCAAGCCTTTCGGCCAAGTCTCCCCGATAACTTTAGTCGGTAAGATATCATCAAGGTCTCGACAACCTGAGTATTCTACAAGGTTACCAGCTGCTAGTTGGCCAGACAAAGTGAATGTCACACTGACTTGGCTCTTTCAGAGGTTTCAGCCTGTGAGATTGAGGTACACAATCCCAACAAAGTTTTCTTAGCCCACTTGACACCTATCAGCTTCTGATGGGATTGGAACTGACACAAATACAATCATTGGTTGACTTTGATCACATATCAGATCTAGTTCAACTAGGTAATATATCTACTTGCATAGTTTTTAAAACTCCTAATGTTATCTTACTTTGTAGTGTTTAAGTAATGTTGACTAAATTCATCTAATTTGTTGCACATTTCAATGCAAGGAATGTTTATGTAGTTATTGCAAATGAAAACAATTAAGAGGGAACATATTATTACTTGTGTTGTTATATTGAGGCCAAAAAGAAATTGGAGGCCCTACTTACAGATGGAGAAAACATCGAATACCCTATAGGCTTGATGGTTGTTACTAGAACATGGCTTAGAAGGTACCCACATAAGAGTGTTAATGTTTGGTTGTTTTAGGACTTTGACATGCATCGAGAGATTCATTACTCAAACCTTGTCCTGACACCCAATGTTCATTTGATCAAATATTGGGGTGGACCTTTGAAGAAAAAAATATGGAAGGTGTGTGAATTTGACCATGAAGCAATAGTTGACACAATAAAAAGTAGAGAAAACTCGAATGGTTCATTGGATTAATTTGTAAGTATGCACATTGAATTTGTAAAGTCATGTTATTGATATTAATTTCTTGCAATTGATAGTTATACCTTTCGCTATCATATTTCAACTTTACTTATATTTTGGTTCCTAATTTCATATGGCATAGGAAGGACTTACTGCCCCTCTTTAACTTAAAGTTTCTCTTTTCTTGCTATTGTATTTTTACGCATATAGTGAATATTGGGTAGATTATATGCATGTTTATGGTAGGTCTATTTACTAATCATCTTTTGTTGTGTTTCAATATCAATTCAAAATGACGTGTTAGAATTGCACCTAGGGGCAATTCCACATTTTAGCACTTTCCCTAGCATTTATGACGCATAAACGCATAAATGGAAAAAATTCCATGAGTTGGAATTTCACAATTCTAGCTCCATGTGGACCAGAGGCGAAGCAACATTAACCTATTGACATGTTTCCCAAAAAATGATGGCTTGGACTCTTGCGCGACGTGCTAGCCTTCTGTCATTTTTTCAAGTTTGAAATGAGGAATCTCGAATCTTGAATCTTGACACATGTCCTAGCAGTCAGATTCTCAGGTGTAATGACTCTTTGATTCCTTTGCATGCAACAAAAACCCCTCATTTTCTTTCATTTTGGGGTTCATTCATTTGATCAAGAGCTCTCTTCAAATTCACTCTTAAATCTCTTTCGTCCTTGACAAGCAATACTTCTGTAAGTGAAGCTCTGCCTAACTGAGGTCCCTCCAACAACCAAAGCTCTCTAGCAAGCATTCAACGGTACGTCTGTGTGTTCCGGAGGGGGCTGAGGCTTGTGGGTAATACTCTCTCACTCTTTCCTATTTGCATCTCTTGTTCATTTACTACTTGGTGGTGTGGGTTCTACTCCTGAAGCGAGTTTTGCTTTCATGACTCCCTTTGTCCATTTCAATTACACTCTCTTTCTATTTGGTTGTCCGTGGAGGTGGGAATGCCAAAGTGAGGGTCTGATTGCGGCAAGCCCCTATACAGCCCCAACATTTTCTCCTCATTTGTTTTGTGTGTAAGTTACAAAGCAGAGCTTGGTGTGAAGACTTGAACGTTCGATTAAGGGTAAGCTTTCTCCAAGTTCTTGTACTTTTCTCATATATGTTATTCTCTGCTTTACTATTCTATTTAGTAGACCTCAGATCTGAGCTAGGAAGTGAAACCCAGTTTCTCTTGCCTGAGTTCCTGAGCTCCCTATTTCTTAGGACACTAGCGTGTCATTTGGACGACAGCGCGCCATGCTCGCATCCTGAATCTACACTGTCATCCTTTGGCCAAGAGCTCCTTTTTCGGAGGCAAAAATATAGAAGTTTCACTCTCTCAGGTTATAAAGTAGTTTTCTTTGAAAGTTAACATGCATAAATTTCCTTTACAATATCTTCATTTAACTTACGTTGAAGTGGATAAGGGCAGTTTGATCCTTGGGCAGTTTGTTCTTATCTCACATTTTGGTGAACCCAACATGAACCATGTCTAATACATTTTTACAATGTTTTCATGTCTACGATAATTCTCTAAGGAAGATTTTGACATGTTGGATGATGCTCTAGATGATTTCTTAGAAGCATCTTTGGTGTAGGGGGACCATTGTTAAAAAAATGTCAATCTTTGAAGTTATTGTCTAGGCTTTAGATTTTGGAGTAAGTTTATCTCAATAAGGTCTTGAAGACCATTTTCCTATGTAATTAGTCTTATTTGGTAAGTATTAGGTGTCTAGAGGGGTGAAAATTGAAAAAAAATGTAAAAAGTTGAAATGCTGGTTTAAAAGTTTAAAAGTTGCTAAATATGCAAAAATTGCACAATTTAAGGAAGTTCAATGGTCAAGCCTTTTCAAAAGGCATTTGGAAGGAGTTGGAGAGTTAGTTTAGAATAGAAACATGATAAATATGTTGTAAGAGCTCAATGGAGGATTGATTTTGAAGTTTTGAATAAGAAAACCCCCTGATTTATCTCTGTATATGCAAATTTCACCGTTTATTTCTTAATTGTTGTGTGTGTACGGACCATACAGGAGAGATTTGAGTAAAATTTATTTAGAAATATCTTGGGGCATGTGTTAACCTTAAATTTTCTCTGGTTTGAGCCTCTAATCAAAGGCGAGGTGTGTTTGAGCAATTTCTGTGTTTGTAGGTCTGCATCGAGTTTGAAAGGTTTTGAGTGATTAAATGGAGGAATAAGTCATTCCACCTACTGTCACTTATTGTACCTTGGTGTAATGACTTAGACAGGCCTAGGAAATGTGTTCTTAGGGTTTGGAGGAGCAGGGAAGTTTGTAAATGGTTTTGGCCATGATGCCCTAAGTAGTTTCTTTGTGTTTTGCATGAAGAAAGTGTGATTTGAGCCTTGAAATTGAAGAAAGTGTGGGTGAATTGGTTATATGTTGAATCCTTGAGCATGTTCAGGAGGATTACAATAAATTTGAGTTGGTGGCCAAGTTTGGGAAGGCTTGGATAGTAGTTTTTCAATAAAACCCTAGGAAATAGCCTTAAAGTGAGGGTTTGTGGTTTTGGGTACTTGCAAGCCCTACAATAATAACCTAATTGTGGAATTTGGGGTTTGGATATTTGTGGATTTCTTCCCCAATGAAATTTTAGGTCTGCGGTAAGTTTTATGAGCACTTGCTTTGGAAAATAGGGCTAATTTGCCCTTGTAGCAGCAAAAAAGCCTTTGTTTGAGGGCTTTGATCCAAAGGAGTCCATTGAGATATTGATGTATGGGTTGTAGGGAGATGAAAAGAAACTGAGACAACAATTTATTTGTGGGTTTATGTTGATTTTGGTGAGTTAGAGCCTAAAAACGCATTTGGAAAGGCTACTAGGCTTGTAGGCCTAAAAAGGTGAAATTTGGGATAATAAAGTTCAAGGCTTAAGAGGTGGTTTGAACCTGTTCAATTTGAGATTGTGAGTGGAAAAAAACCCCTTGCTTGCACCAATCTTCCCCTATCTGTAAATCTTCCAAGAAAACTTCTTCTTCGCAAGCTAATGAGTCGGTAAACATTGTGGTGGTCTCTGTGGATCGGTCACGCCCTCGAAACCCCGTCATTTACTTGACTCCAGCTAGCCCTCCAAGAAAAGGATCATTCTATCTGTGGAATTTAATACCGAGATGATTCACCAGATTTGTATTTGAGGGTCGTAAAAGCTACAAACTTCGCTTCTTACAATGTTTTTGGGCACAAATAATACAAGAAGAAACAAGCAGAACTTGGATCAAAAACCTTTTGTTCCTACATCTCAACCTACTCAAGTTCCTACTTCGTTACAACCTTCCCAACCAAGTCTTCCTTCAACACCTAAACCTATGACTAAAGCACCAGGTGACTATGATCTTGTCGAGCAACTTTGTGTTACTTCGGCTAAGATCTCACTTTGGGATTTGCTTCAGACCACTCCGATTTATCAAGAAATGCGTCAGGAAGCCTTGTAGGAGATTCTCTTACCTTCCTCCGCCAGACCCATAAATTTTAATGCATTTTTGGATCATATTCGTGTGGATTTTCCAAATATTACGTTCCATTTGCAAGAACTCTCGCCTCTGGATGTGCAGAAGCAAGTAGACCCTTTGATGATTATAATTAATGTTAATACTATTGGTATTAGGCGTACCTTCGTTCACATTGTTTTATTTCTCAATGTTTATGGTATCAATCTATTACCTAAAATTAAATTTGATTCATCTTCTATAATTGCTTCTTCTTTTTACATTAGTGGGTTCGATAATGCTAGTTGCCAAGCTCTAGGCACAATAATACTGCCTTTTCAGCTAGGCTTTGTCACCTTACCTTACTTTGGTTTATGTGATGTTTGGCCCTTTACCTTACAATTTTCTTTTAGGGAGACCTTGGATTCATGCTATGGGTGTCGTAACTTATACTTTACATTGTTCTTTAAAGTTTGTTGCAAATAATCAGGTGTTCACAGTTAAAGCTAACCCAAAATGTTCACCTTTGTGAGTTAGCGGCTGTTGGTCGAGCTTTAGTTGTCTCCAATCTTAAGAATTGTATTCCATCTTTAATTGTTGATGCTATGACGTGTTCCTCGATGATGCCCTATGTGGAGGTTGTCCCTGAAGTGAATGTCATTAAAGATGAACCACCTAAAGCTGAAACTCCTAAGTATTTTTCGTCTACTTCTTCTGAATCGAATGCTTTCTTTGGTGATGATTGGGGATCCTTGGAATTCTCTGAATTATTTATTGGAGAATTAAAAGTGAATCCCACTCATCTGAAGCTTCCAATAACCTCAAATTATTTTGATGGAAAAGCAAATGATAGTCCCGTGGAAGAGGAAAATTGTAATCTTGTTCAGGAGACCAGTCCTTCCCTTACAGAGGAGGATAGTTCTTCTCCTGCAAAGGAGGTTAATGTTGGTGAATCATATAAAGGAGATGGTTGTGATCTTGTATATATGTGTGATGTTCACTAGTGGAATGAAGCTTTATATGTGGAACCACCGCCTTCTGATATTTTGCAAACTCGCTATGGTTTCAGATATAGACTCGCTTCTCAGTATGGCTATGGGAAAAATGGCCTTGGACATATTGAGCAAGGAATCCAGGTCCCTATCCAGTTTGACCCTCGTAAGTGTTATCTAGGTTTGGGATGCTCTATTGGATAATCTAAGAAAAATCCTTGGTGGAGTGTTAACATGATTTCAATTAAACCACTTAGTTTAGTCCATCCTGAACTAATAAAGGATGGGGTATAGGATGAGAAAGTCCTTCTAGATGTCTTCTCTTCAGATGAAGCACTTGAGGAATTCCATCATACAAGACCATTCCCGTATCGCCTGAATGAACAAACATATTTTGGAGAATGTCTTGAGTGTCGATGAGGAGGAACCTCTAGCTAATGTTCAGGACGACATCCCGATATTACATCTGAGAGATCATAGTCCCTTCCTCAAGGGAGACACTACTAAAATATCCAAGGATCCTAAGTGTTCTAAAAAGCTAATTAAGATTTGGAAGTGTCTTTCTTCAAAAGAAGTAGACGAACATTCTGATCTCCTACATTCTCATCCTGACATCTTTGTTTGGACGTATGAGGACATGCCTGATATAGATGAGTCCATAGTGGTTCACCATATCATCTTATGTCCCAATGCCAAGCTAGTTAAGCAGAAAATCTAAAGGAGCAATCCTAAGGTTGCATTTTTGGTTAAGAGCGAGATAGAGAAGTTGCTAAAAGCAGGCTTTATCCGTCCAATTGACTATTCCCCTTAGATCTTGAATATTGTTGCTATCAGCAAACCTGATGGATGTATCTGTATATACATTGACTTTCAGGACCTCAATAAGGCCTCTCTTAAAGATGATTTTATGCTACATATATGATTATGAATTCGACTGCAGACCATGCCTTGTTATCTTTCATGGATGGTTTCTCAAGTTACAATCAAATCCCTATTAATCTAGAGGATCAGTACAAGAGAACCTTCACTACCCCTCGAGGTACCCTTTATTATGTGGTCATGCCCTTTGGGAACCCCTCGGGGTACCCTTTATTATGCAGGAGCTAGTTACCAACAGACAATGACCCTAATATTTCATGATTTCATCTAAAGATTTTGGAAGATTATGTTGACGATATCTTAGCGAAATCTATAACCTGTTAGGATCATGTAAAGAACCTTCGTCTTATCTTTGAGAGGCTTCAACTCTATATGATGAGACTTAATCCTCTTAAGTGTGTCTTCAGTGTATATGCGGCAAAACTTCTGGGATTCATAATCTCTCATCATGGAATCAATGTTGACACAAAATAATATCAACACAATTGTTAACATGCCTCCACTTGGGAACATTATTGAGTTGTAAAGTTTACAAGGAAGGATTCAGGCAATTCGAAGATTCATATCTCAACTAGCTAATTGTACCCTTCCTTTCACTTGCTTGCTAAGGAAAGATATTCGCTTTATATGGGATGAAGAGTGCCAGAAAGTTTTTGAGTCAATCAAAGCCTATTTGGAAAATCCTCCTGTACTAATGTCAGCTACGCAGGATAGATGCTTTTTGCTTTATCTCGTAGCATCACCATATGCTTTAGTGGCTTTACTTGCTCCATATTATGATGTTGGGAAAGAAAGAGTTGTCTACTACATTAGCCATGTACTAGTTGATTATGAAACTCGATATTCCTCCATGGAGAAGCAGTGCCTTGCTCTTGTCTTTTCTATGCAGAAGCTAAGACACTATCTTCATGTTGAAATGCATGTCAATGTAAAAAGTGACCTAAAACATTTGTTCTCTAGTACCAACCTTGCTAGGAGGTTAGAGAAATGGGTGATGTTACTCTCTAAGTTTGACATAAAGTTTATTATTCAGAAGTCAATAAAGGGTCAAGTGGTTGCCGATGAATTGACAGATGCTCCCTCGTCTCACTCCTTCCCAGGTTTGGATTTGTTTGTTGATGAGAACATTCTTGCAATCAACTATGATCTCGAATGGAAAATGTACTTTGATGGGTCGAGATGTCAGACTGGCTCTGGAGTAGGTGTAGTCCTAATATCACCTGAATGTAATCCAGTTCCTCTCTTTTTTATTAGACTTTCCTTGCACCAATAACATTGCTAAGTACAAAACCCTCATAGTTGGCTTGTGTGCCATGATTGCACTAAAAATAAGACATCTCCGCATACTAGGCGATTTTACTGTTAATGTATCAAACTGTAGCCTCCAGAATCGCAGATCACTGTGCCTCCACTGCCATGTCAACTCATACCACTGGGCCATAGGGACAACATAGTTCTACACTTGTGGATATCCCTTTGGCGTCATGCATGTGATGTGGATGAAATCCAACATTTGCAGAAGTGTGCACGTTGTGAGGCTACGATACTCATAGTGAACGTACCAGCCAAGCTCCTAGTAGAGGTGCGCCAACATGTTTCTCCCCTAGGAGAAGATGGTATGTCTCTCCATAATTTCCCTATTTGTGTGGACGAGGCCCCTGTGCATGTGAGAGCCCCATGCATCAATGGTGACCCGCATGGAAACTATAGCTAGTAGGACACAATGTATCAAATGGGCAGTGGTCTGGGCCTGGTCGAACCAGCTGGTGTTAATGTGCCCGATCTCGTCTCTGTCGTCTATCCACCTGAAAT
The DNA here is from genome assembly GCA_007258455.2 of Sequoia sempervirens. Taxonomy (NCBI): domain Eukaryota; kingdom Viridiplantae; phylum Streptophyta; class Pinopsida; order Cupressales; family Cupressaceae; genus Sequoia; species Sequoia sempervirens. The sequence goes on from VDFB02111007.1 coordinate 138,395, forward strand.
AGTATAAGACTCCGTTTGATCACTCCTATGGTAGCGTCGAGAATTATCAATCACCACCAACTTACCATGGATGGGGAGCCCGAGGATGTGGTAGACAACCTCCAGTGTAATAGTCATCTCCCCAGTGGGCAACTGGAAGCTAGAGGTCATAGTGTCTCATCACTCCATCAACGACATCAGCATGCGGTCGTGGTACAACATCTCTAGCATGGTATATGCATGCCAAAGCTTGACCTGCTATAGGAGGGAGACCTCATCATCAGTTAATCGGTCCCTTTGATGTCACAGTAGGAGAAGCACCTGCCCTGTGGGATGCTCCTTGATCTCTTGATAGTCCCGCAAAAGAAGCAAATGTGTGTCAGTACACAACAAATTATGAAAAATCTTAGTAAAAAGTATTTAAGGACACATGTGAGCTGCATAGACATTTTGGTCTTCCATTAATGGTGCAAGGACTACAGTGCACCCCTTGGATGCCAATGCGTGCACCCAAGACGCTTGTGCACCAAAAATTCCAAAAACATGCAAAAAATCACTAAAAAACAACTAAGCAGTTTCGGGGCCTACCTGGTCTACCTCGAGACCCTCGGTGATGTCGGCATGTAGCTGGTCCAACCTTAGATACTCGTAACTGCATCTTCTTGGAATTTTGATGACTTTTCTCTCACAAAAGTCAGCAAAATCCTCATAATGAATAGTGCAAATGACCCTTCTAGGGGCCCACCTATGTATATATAGGTCCCTTGGGGCCAATTTTTCCTAGAGTTTGTGGCTCTCTGGTTTCTCCTAATTTTACCCCACCAACTAGGGGAAAAATTTGGAGGGGGAATATAGTCACCTCTTCACCATATTTTTTTTCTGCATCATCAAATTTTTCTTGACCATTTTTCTCCTAGTTGTAGCTTCTTTTGGTTTTCAAAACTGACTTAAATTTGAGTTTTGTAGATTATAATTTCATGCGATTTTTTACAACTAGTCTTGCACTGCTTATCGAGCTCAGTTGCTGGGGGGAGCCTTTGGTATCGACTGGCTCGACCTTCGTGATCTCCGAGGCAATTTTTATTGGCACAAAAATTCATAAAATTCAATGTTTCGGTGACATTTTCTTTCTCTAATTTAGTGTGGCCGATTTTAACCAAAATAGAGCCCACTAAAGTGGGGGTAAAATGAAATGTCGTAAAATTGAACCTAGGGGAAATTCCACATTTTAGCACTTTGCCTAGCATTTATGATGCCTAAACACATTAATGGAAAAAATTACCATGATTCAAAATTTCACAATTCTAGCTCCATGTGGACTAGTGGCGAAGCAACAACATATTAACATGTTTCCCAAAAATTGATGGCTTGGACAACTATGCAACGCGCTAATGTCCTATTAGTTTTCCAAGTTTGAAATGAGGAATCTCAAATATTGACTCTTGACATGTGTCCTAACAATCAAATTCTCAAGTGTAAGAACTCTTTACTGCCCTTGCATGCAAAAAAAACCCATCATTTGCTCTGATTTTGGGGTTCATTCATTCAATCAAGCTCTCTTTTGAACTTCACTCTGGAATCTTTTTCATCCTTGACAAGCAATACTTCAACAAGTGAAGCTTTGCCAGATTGAGGTCCCTCCAACAGCCAAAGCTCTCTAGCAAGCATTCAATGGTGCGTTTGTGTGTTCCAGAGGGGGTTGAGGCTTGTGGGTAACACTCTCTCTAACTCTTTCCTATTTGTGTCTCTTGTTCCTTTACTACTTGGTGGTGCGGGTTCTACTCCCTAAGCAAGTTTTTCTTTCACCACTCCCTTTGTCCATTTCGGTTACACTCTCTTTCTATTTGGTTGTCTATGGATGTGGGAACACCAAATTGGGGGTTTGAATGCAACAAGCCCCTATACAGCCCCAACATTTTCCCCTTATTCATTTTGTGTGTAGGTTACAAAGCGGAGGTTGGAGTGAAGACTCGAATGTTCGGTTGAGGGTAAGTTTTCTCTAAGTTCTCCCTGTACTTTTCTTAGTTTTTGTTGTTCTCTTCTTTATTGTTCTATTTAGTAGACCATGTATCTGAGCTAGGAAGTGAAACCAAGTTTCTCCAACCTGAGTTCCTAAGCTCCCTGTTGCTTAGGATGCCAGTGCGCCACTTTGGTGTCCTAAATCTGCGTTGTCGTCCTTTGGCCAAGAACTCCTCTGTTGGAGGCAGAAATCTAGAAGTTTCACTCTCTTGAGATCTGAAGTAGTTTTCTCTGAAAGTTAACATGAATACATTTCCTTTGTAATTTCTTCATTCAACTCATGTTTAGGTGGATAACTTGAGAACGAAGAGACTCGTGTGCAGCAAATCCCTCTTATCTCACAAGTGTAATAGTTTGATATGACATTTAATACGACCATGTAATTATGTTCAAATATGTGTGGTAAGTATGATCTACACTCTGATACTAGTGGAATAGCTTTGTACTCATGTGTGGGTGTGTAAGTGTTGTCAAGATCCATTTAGGTATAGTGATGAGTCTCTATATGAGTGTAGGTGGGTTTTGGTAATCTCAATATAAGAGTGTTAGTGATAATACATTCCTCATTCAATTGGTTGTATACATAAAATCTAAACTTGAAAGCATGCAAGAACATAGATTATGAAAAGTAATGCAAAAACAATCATTGATAACATCATTTAACAACAAATATATATTGAATTATAACTATGAAAATCATATAGACAATAGATAATCATCAAGACATACAAGATTTCTCCTAATAAGGGTAAACAAGTATGATATAATGTGTAGCTACACAGGAGATTAACATCAAGGTACATTCACATATTTAGAAAAAATATGAACCATTTACAATAATTGTATTTTTTTTGTCTTCATTTTATTCTTGATATTTTTAAGATTCTAATATAAGATAGGGTAATCATGTGCTTCTATTTATTTAGTGTCAATTGTAAATTTCATAGTTGGTTTCTGGCCAAGTTGATCAACAATAGTAAACTTTGATGTGTTGTTACTTGGAAACTTTGTCACTTAGGAAAATTTGTCTAAAGGTACAATATCACATAAGGCCCCTCTATAATAACCACTCTCAGTTTTTCATATCTCTGATCCATTTACCTGCACAACGACAAGTTTCTAGTTGATAGAAAAACATCAAGTGCATGCAGTGTAAAGTTGTAAGTTGTTATAATTTTCAATTTGTTCATTGTGCGGCCAAACTGATAGTTCCAACACATTCGTATGGGTAGGTATACACTAGGTAAGGTCATTTTTTGTACCACAACATGCCGAAACATTTTGAGCTACATTGCATTGGCTATATCTCTTAAGAGACCAAGTGCAAAAGGGAAGAATACTTTGATGAGATGTTACTCGGAAAATATGGAACTTAGAAACATTCCGTCTAAAATTATAGGATCGCGTAGGGCCCCTCTACAATAACCTCTCTCAGTTTTTCATATCTTTGATCCATTTTCCCATGGTGACAAGTTTTCATTTGATGGAAAAAGTCTCAGATGCATGCAGTGTAAAGTTGTAAGGTGGTGTAATTTTCATTTTGTTCATCGTGCAGCCAAACCAATAGTTCCAACATGTTCGAATGGGTAGGTTTACGCTAGGCAAGGCCCTGTTTCACACCCTAACATGCTAGAATATTCTGAGGTACATTGTACTAGCGATATCTCTTAAGAGACCAAAGTGCAAAATGACAACAAATTTTGACGAGTTGTTACTCAGAAACCATGGCACTTGGAAACATTCTGTCTAAAGGTACAAGATCCTGTAGGGCCCCTCTACAATAACATTTTTCGGATTTTCATATCTGTGATCCATTGCCCGTGGTGACAAGTTTTTAGTCAATGGAAAAAGCGTTAGATGCATGTAGTGTAAAGTTGCAAGGTGGTGTAATTTCTTTTTCTATTTGTCATGTGGCCAAACCAATAGTTCCAACATGTTTGGATGGGTAGGTTTATGCTATGAAAGGTCGTGTTTCACACCCCAACATGTTGGAACATTTTGAGCTACATTGCACTTACGATATCTCTTAAAAGACCAAAGTGCAAAAGGGAAACAAACTTTGATGAGCTATTCCTCAGAAATTGTAGCACTTAGAAAAATTTAATCTGAAGATACAAGATCATGTAGGGCCCCTCTACAATAACCTCTCTTATTTTTCATATCTTTCATCCATTTTCTCATGGTGACAAGTTTTTAGTCGATGGAAAAAGTATCAAATGTATGTAGTGTAAAGTTGCAAGGTGGTGTAATTTTTGTTTTGTTCCTTGTGCAACCAAACTGATAGTTCTAACATGTTCAGATGGGTAGGTTTATGCTAGGTAAGGTCCTATTTTGCACCCCAACATGCTGAAATATTTTGAGCTACATTGCACTAGTGATATCTCTTAAGAGATTAAAGTGCAAAAGGGCAGTAAAGTTTGACGAGCTATTGCTCATAAATTGTGGCACTCAAAAATAGTCTATCTAAAGTTACAATATCACATAGGGCCCCTCTACAATAACCTCTCTTAGTTTTCATATCTTCGATCTATTTTTCGGTGTTGACAAGTTTTTAGTCGATGGGAAAACATCAAATGCATACAGTGTAAAGTTGCAAGGTGGTGTAATTTTTGTTTTGTTCGTTGTATAGCCAAATCAATAGTTCCAACACATTCAAATGGGTAGTTTTACACTAGGAAAGGTCTTGTTTCACACCCGAACATTCCAAAACATTTTGAGCTACATTGCACTGATGATATCTCTTAAGAAACCAAAGTGCTAAAGGGCAACAAACATTGACGAGTTGTTACTCGAAAACTGGGGCACTTAGAAACATTTTGTCTAAAGATATAGGATCACATAGGGCCCCTCTATAATAACCTCTCTTGGTTTTTCATATCTCGGATCCATTTTCTCATGGTGATAAGTTTTTAGTTGATGTAAAAAGTATAAAATGCATGTAGTGTAAAGTTGCAAGGTGATGTAATTTTCGTTCTATTCATCATGCAACCAAACCAATAGTTCTAACTTATCTAGATGGATATTTTTTACACTAGGAAAGGTCCTATTTCCCATTGCAACATGCTGGAACCTTTTGAGCTACATTGTACTAGTGATATCTATTAAGATACCAAAGTTCAAAAGGGTAGCAAAATTTGACGAGTTGTTACTCAGAAACTGTGACACTTAGAAACATTTCATTTGAAGGTACATTCTCAGGAAGGTCCCCTCTACAATAACCTCTCTTAGTTTTTCATTCTTTGATTGATTTTCTCGTGGTGTCAAGTCTCCAATCGATAGAAAAAGCATTAAATGCATGTAGTGTAAAGTTGCAAGGTGGTGTAATTTTAATTTTGTTCTTCGTGCAACCAAACCGATAGTTCCAAAATATCATAGTGGGTAGGTTTATGCTAAGAAAGGTCTTGTTTCACACCCCAACATGTCAAAACATTTCAGACTACATTGCACCAACAATATCTCTTAAAAGACTAAAGCACGAAAGGACAACAAACTTTGATGGCCTACTACTCAAAAACCATGAGTCTTACAAACATTTTGTTTAAAGGTATAAGGTCATGTAGGGTCTCTCTACAATAACCTCCCTTATTTTTTCATATATTTAAGTCATTCCACTATGGAAACAATGTTTCAGATGTTCCAAAAAATCTCATTTGCATTTAGTACAAAATTATCAAGAGGCATTGTTTACATTCTTCATCTCCTAGGGATAAAATGACAATTCAAACATGTTAGGGTGGCTATAGAATAAGTCCATTTTATGATTTTTGGTCAGCGTAGGTGTCTTTATAATCTTATGATTGAAGAATCTACACCAAAGAACTAGTTTCCTCTATTGCTTGAACTCAGTGCGGTCATACACATTTTGGTCAAATATAGGAAAACATTTTGTTGAGATGAAGGAAAGTGTGGGCATGAAGAATACGTCTCTAAATTTGAAGTGCAGGTTCAACCAACTAGATGATGGGTACTTGAATATACTTGAATAAAATTATTGGAAATGTAGTGTAAATTCTTTGTAATTTGACTTGATTAAAACTTGATTCCATATCTATATGCCAAAAATGTCATTGAAGACCACAAACACATACTGGTGTAGGAAAGTTAATAATTAACCAACATTTTGTAGGTGAAATTAATGTAAAATAAGTTATGAAGTTAATATGAAATTAACATACCACACATATCACTAATTATGATGTCTCTAGATGTGAATAATCACCTTAAATATGCAATTTCTACCACACGCTATGAAGAAATAGTTATATCCTTAATATTTTGATATACATACATGTTTCGAATATAGCCATCACTACTGCCTCTTCTGATCTCTTACGAACTATGAAAACTGCTTAGTGAATGTTAATTTAATGTAAACGAGAAATTGAATGTCTTAAGCTTAATTTTAAATGCTTTTAAAAAGAGATTAAAATGATTAGAACAATAGAAATATGAGAACATGAAAGAGAAGATGAAGACAACAAATTGATAACGGAGTTCACCAAATGGCTACGTCTCTAGGTCCCTCTCCAACAGAGTGATTGATCCTTGATTATGCTCCAGTTGCTTAATTACAAGGCACCTTTAATCTGCTCCAAAGTCTTTTACAAGTCTCCCCGAATGATGATGAAGTGAAGAAAATTCCCCCTCTTGAAAGTACAAATCATCTTAGCTTAAATCCCTAATTACACAAAGTAGAATACCCTTCCCATCAAATTCCTAATTTTCTCTAATGCCCCATCAAGGTAATAACCCCCCTTTTTATACAATTACATATGCTATATGGGGGTTAAAACAATAATATTTCCCATATATTTTATTTCTTCTAATCTAGGCCACAAAAATCCAATTTAAGGCCTTACAAATCTCGTATCCCCCTTAAAAATCCTTTAAACCCTTAAATATTCTTTAAAAATCTTTTAAAGCCCCTTAAAATCTTTATTAAATCATGCTATTTGAAATTTAAAGGTTTAATAGTTTATATTTAGGTGGGCTCATTTTAACCCAAGCCCTCTTTTCAATCTAAACCATTCTTTATGTTTAATTAAATAATGTTACCTCCATTATTTTTTCAAAACCCGCACATAGCGTGTTGGTGGGTGGTGTGCATTGCAAGGGGGAGGTTGGTGGTTCAAACCACTACCCCCTCCAAAATGGACTTTGTCTTCAAAAAATAAAACCAATGCCCTTAACTATATAGAGCAGATTTTGTGGCACAGTGGTAGGCATGTAAAGTGGGAGATAGGAGGTTGGGGGTTCGAATTCCCCAACCTAAAATTTGACAAACAAAACTGAAACACATCTGAGGAGTCCATGTAAACTGCTATGTGGTGCCTAGCCATTGGGCAATGTGGCAAAATTTCACTCGTTCGCTAATGACACGTGTCACATTGTAATTGGGCCAACTCAACTGTCGTACCACTATGTCACCACCAAGTGTCACCTCCTAGATATACCATGTCGGTGTATGATATTCCACATCAGCATAGTACTACCACATCATCGTACGATTTGCCACATTAGCATGCTGACATTATTATCTAGGTCAACATTTCCTTGCAAACTTTGACTTGTTGTAACTTCTTTGTATGAGCTCCATTTGAGGCGATTCGAGTGGCGTTAGATTCATGGCGATGAGCTCTTTGATGTGATGTCATTTTTGACCATTTTTTAGACGATCAATTTTTGACCTAGAATCTCCATTTGGAACACCTATTTTGATTAAACTTTGGCTGAGCATTACTCGAGCATACAAACGCCTTTTGAGACAATTCAAGTTGTGTTGGGTTTGTGTTGGAGATCTCTTTAAAATGGTGTCGACTCTTGGAGCATCTAGAACAATTGATTTTTTGAACATATCCACCTGGATCAATCCTCCCCATTAGAGAGATTTTAGACCTCTAAAAGATTGATTACATAGAAAGTAAGTGAGGGTACAACTCCCTCAATTTTCCAACCTCCATCCATTTTTATTTGCTAGGATTCATCCCTTTCTGTCCCACTTTGAGGTACTCAACAACTCCTCTTCATGAAGTTTTGACATTCTTGTCCAGGATGACATCTTCTTACAACTCATTCTTGTACTCGGGTGATAAAAAACAGAAGGAATTTGAACATCAACCTCCTCGTCTAGTATCATTGGAGGTTCATACAACTTCAAATTCTCTACATTAACCACTAAGTAGATATGCATATAAGGAGGAAGATTTAGGCGAAAGGCATTAGTACCGATTTTTTCTAAGATCTCAAATGGACCATACTTACAGTCTTGAGCTTCTTACATTCACCTTGCATCCTTTCCTTGCTGATGTGTAACAAAACTCTATCACCAACCTGAAATTGATGATCAACATGATGCTTATCATGTCGGGCTTTGTACTTTGCTTGGCTCTTCTCTAGTTGTGCTTCAACTACCAAATGAACTGCTTGGATCTTCTAGATGAACTTCAAGTCCTTTTCTGCATCATGATGTCCATCTTTAACATCTTCCTTCCTAAAAGCGAAATCCATAGGTGTCCTTGGCAGATAACCAAAACGAGTCTCAAAAGGAGATCTTGAAGTAGAATAGTGTGTTGCATGGTTGTAAGCATACTGTACATAGTGTAGACTCTCATCCCACAACTTAGGATGTTTATTGTAGTAACCTTCGAGAAGATGCACAACTGTCATGTTCACTACCTTTGTCTATCCATCAATCTACAAATGGAAAGTTGTGCTTTTCTTCGGTATAGTGTCCATGAGTTCCCACAATGCTGACCAAAATTCCTCCAAGAATCAAGAATCTCAATCCAATACAATAGAATTAAGAAGCCCAAAATGAACCCATACAAATTGAAAGTACAAATGTGTTGTCAGTTTTGTTGTGACCTATTTTTTACAAGGCATTAGAATGCACATTTTACTGAACCTATCCAATACCACAAATAGATAATTATGCCCTTTCCTAGACATTGGTAGCCCCTCAACAAAATCCATTGAGACACTCTCCCATGGACGGGATGGTACAAGAAGAGGTGTGTACAACCCTAATTTCCTATTGTTGGGCTTGCTTGTTGCACACATTACACATCCTCTAATGTACTTGGATACAGTTTCTTGCATGCAAGGCCATTAACAATATTTATATAGTTGTGACATTGTTTTGCTTACCCCAAAGTGTCCAACAATCAAGGATGTGTGTGCTTCTTTGATTACCTGTGCCTGTTCATCTTGTGGAATACATAACTTTCCTAAGTGATTTAATAACTTATCCTGCACATAGTAGTCCTTCTCTTCTACATGTTTTCCTTGAATTAATGTTGCATATATCCTTAAAGTCTTTGTCCTTAGCATATTGTTCTTGATAACTTTCATGTTCCATTGAACTACTTTAAAGAATAATTGTAGCATTTGTAGGAGGCCTAGATAACATATCTGCTACTTTGTTTTGAACCCCTTTCTGGTAGAGACAGAACTAGTGTAGTGCTGAGCTTTTGATTTAAAGTATCAAAGGCCTTTTGTTGTAGACTTCCCCACTGGAAAGACTTCTTCACACTTTCCAGTGCGTGCAATGGAGATGCTATGTAGGAGAAGTTAGCTATGAACTTTCTCCAATACTGTACTGCACCTAGAAAACTTCTAACTTTTGTAACTGTACTTGGCTTTGGCCAGTTTACAATGACTGTAACCTTTGCAGGATCCACTTTCAAGTGACCTCCTCCTACAATATAGCGTAAGTACACTAGTGATGTCTTTGCAAATTCACATTTTGACATGTTTACATACAATTTTTTTTCTCAATACATCTAGTACTTTTTTTCACATGTTCTACATGCTCTTCCCAAGTTCGACTAAATACAAGTATATCATCCAAATAAGCTATTAAAAAATCATCTATGAATGGAGGAAAGACATCATTCATGACTCTCATAAAGGTAGCTGGTGCTTTACAAAAACCTAAGGACATGACCAACCACTCATACAGTCCCTTTTTTGTCCTAAATTCAATTTTCCATATATCATTATTTGCAATTCTTATTCGGTGATATCCACTACGCAAGTATAACTTAGTGAAATAAACTGCATGTTTCAATTGATCAAGTAAATCATCTATTCAAGGAAGAGGATACATGTTTTTTACCGTTATCTTTTTTAGGGCTCTGTAGTCAATGCACATTCTCCATGAGCCGTCCTTCTTTGGCACCAACACAATTGGAGAACCACAAGGAGAGGTACTTGGACTAATAACTCCTTTCTCAACCAAATCTTGAACCTACTTCTTGATTCCCTCATTCTGCATAACTGATAAATGATACATGTCGATGTTTGGAAGAGGCACATCTTGTTATAATTGGATTTCATGTTGTATCTCTCTCTTTGGTGGTAATCCCTTTGGCTCCTGAAATAAGTCATCATAGGCGGAAACTACTTTGACCAATTCAGTTTTGTGCTTTGGATCACACCCTTTGAATACCTCAGATTTATCATCTTCTTTGTATTTTATAATCATCAGTACAAAGTTCTTACTAGCATTGACTAACCTCTTCATTTGTCTAGTATTGACCAGTTTTAGATTAGTCTTAATCTTATGTGCATGTACAATGAATTCTTTACCATCCTTAAAAAGGTGATATTTGTTTTCTCCCCTATAAAAGATTGCTTTTCGGTCATAAAAATAGGGACTCCCTAGCTCAAGGCCACAAATATCTAAAGGAACCACATCAACTTCTACCTCATCTATAAAGTTTGTAGTGATTGAAAATCTTAACTTGCATTGCTTCATTACCTGTAACTGTGCATCATTGCAAACCCATCCAAGTGGATATGGCTTCGGATGGGGTGTTGTAGCCAAGTTAAGTTTCTTAAAAACTTCTTCAGATATTAGATTTACTTGAGATCCCGTATCAAACAATGTATCAAACTTAGTATGCTTTTTTACAACCTAAATGTAAAATAATTCATTTTGATGCTTATCAATCTTAGGTGGAGAAGATACTTTACTTGCACTTGCACTTTCATTTAAAAAACTTGTCTTAGCAAAAAGTGATATACCTTTTCCTTTACCTTGGACCCCGACAACAACAATCTTTGTCTCATCCCTAGAGTCAGGTCCAAGGTCCTATTGTACTACAGTAGTAGTCTTCTATTTTCCTTTGTTTCCTCCATACTTCTTTGGCCTCAGTTCCGGATGCAAATTCCAACACTTTGAGTTATCATGCCTCTCCTTCTTGCAATGGGAGCATGTGGGCTTATCACCCTCCTTCTTGATGGTTGTTGTCTTTTTCCCCTTTTTTTTCCTTTGGATTTACCTTCAGGATTAGATGGCTTCTTGTCAGAATTTTCATTGAAAGTATTCTTACCTCTTGACTCCAAATGTGTGGCTTGTACACATACTTATCCAGATTATTAGGATTTAAAACCAAAATGGTATTCCTTAAGTAAGAGTGAAGACCACCTATATACTTGAGCAATGTGTCCTAGGTGTATAGTGGAACATTAAGTGTAATGGCCCGCTTCCTAAATTCATGACTATAGTCTTGGACAGGTTGACCCTTACCCCACCTAAAAGTTTTCCAGTTCATTGTTAACTGTTGCATATGGCCTAAGGGATAAAAGTTTTTTTTAAGGGAAACTTCAAACTCCATCCAAGTTAAATTGACACTACCATATTGAACAACTTTTTCCTAATTTTTACTCTCCTACCAGGTGAGAGTAGGTCCTCCAAACCGAAGAGTAGCTAATTTGATTTTAGAAGCATCATCTAAAAGGCCTTGAATCCTATAGTATACTTCTACTTGTTGAACCCAATCATCTAATTTCTCAGCGTTTAACTCTACACAATGTTTGGGTAGTTCAAATTTTACATCCAATTTTATTACAGGCTCATGTGCACTTTTGAAAGGATTAACAAAAGAAGTAGAATTAGAAGAAGAAGATGGAGAAGATGGAGATGGAGGAGTTTTTGGAGACAAATCACCACCTTCTCTTTTCCCTTTATCCTTTTGATCCTCATTGTCCTCACGCTTTTCTCGATTCGACAATCCTCCTTTTTCATGCTTCTTCCATTCTTTCTTTTCTTGATAAATCTCTTCCAGCATAGCCTTCATGTTGAGAATGGCTTGTTTAAAAAATTTCTCATCGAGCTCAAAACTTTTTCTAGCTTTTGTTTCTTCCATCTTTGGTGGGGGAAAAGTTCTTTGTTTACTGATCTCATGATTGAACTCTGCAAGCGTGCCTTCACCTCGCCGACTCATGGATTGTGTTAACATTCACTTCTGCAATCACTAGTCAAACGAGATTTGATACCAACTTTATTTAATAGGATCTATGAAAATTGCTTAGTGAATGTTAATTTAATGTAAACGAGAAATTGAATGTCTTAAGCTTAATTTCATATGCTTTTAAAAAGACATTAAAATGATTAGAACAATAGAAATATGAGAACATGAAAGAGAAGACAAAGACAACAAATTGATAACAAAGTTTTCCAAATGGCTACGTCTTGGGTTCCCTCTCCAATGGAGTGATCAATCCTTGATTATGCTCCAATTTCTTAATTACAAGGCACCTTTAATCTGCTCAAAATTATTTTACAAGTCTCCCTGAATGATGATGAAGTGAAGAAACTTCCCCCTCTTGAAAGCACAAATCATCTTGTCTTAAAGCCCTTATTGCACAAAGTAGAATACCCTTCCCATCAAATTCTCAAATTTCTCTAATGCCCCATCAAGCTAATAACCCCCCCTTTTATACAGTTACATATGCTATATGGGGTTTAAAACAATAATATTTCCCATATATTTCATTTCTCCTAATCTAGGCCACAAAAATCCAATTTAAGGCCTTAAAAATCTCATATCCCCCTTAAAAATCCTTTAAACCCTTAAATATTCTTTAAAAATATTTTAAATCCCCTTAAAATCTTTATTAAATTGGGCTATTTAAAATTTAAACGTTTAATAGTTTATATTTTTGTTTTGGGGAGGGCGGGGCTTGGTTTAACTCAAGCCCTCTTTTCATTCAAAACCATTCTTTATGTTTAATTAAATAGTGTTGCCTCCATTATTTTCTCCAAACCCGCACATAGCTCATTGGTGGGTGGTGTGCATTGCAAGGTAGAGGTCGGCAGTTCAAATCGCCACCCCCTCCAAATCAAACTTTGTCTTCAATAAATAAAACCAACCCCTTAACTATATACAGTGGATTTTGTGGCGTAGTGGTAGGCATGTAAAGTGGGAGATAGGAGGTTGGGAGTTCAAATCGCCCAACCTAAATTTTGACAAACAAAACTAAAACACATCCAAGGAGTCCATGTAAACTACCACATGGAAAAATTTCACTCGTTCGTTGATGACACATGTCGCACTGCAATTGGGCGAACTCAACTGTCGTACCACCATGTCACCGCCAAGTGTCACCTCCTGGATCTTCCATGTCAACATAGTACTGCCACATCATTGTACGATCTACCATCTCATCATGCTGATGTCAACATCTTGGTCAATATTTCCTCACAAACTTTGATTGGTCGTAACTTTTGCATATGAGGTTCATTTGAGGTGATTTAAGTGGCGTTGGATTCACAGTGATGAGCTCTTTGATGTGATGTCATTTTTGACCATTTTTGAGATGATCAATTTTTTGACCTAGAATCTCCATTTGGAACCCTTGTTGTGACTGAACTTTGATCGAGCATAACTCGGGCATACAAACTCCTTTCGAGACGATTCAAGTTGCGTTGGGTTCATATCAGAGAGCTCTTTAACATGGTGCAAACTCTTGGAGCGTCTGGAACAATTGAATTTTTGGTAAACATATCCACCTGGATCATCTTCACAGTAAGACACAAACATAACTTTACTTATAAATACATGTGGTAGCCTAATCTATAATTCATAAAACTATAATGCTTATAGATTATGCCACATGAACTCTAGTTTTACTATAAGTGCTCCTACATCATTGTTCATGCTTCTAAGGCACCACATGAAAAATAGCTAGGTCTACTCTTTCCTTGATCAAGTAGCTCTTAGATTTTGTGCTAAATTTCATCCTTCTCCTAAGTAGACCTATGATATAATGATCTATTTGGGAAAGGGAAAATGTTCAATAACCAATTGGTTTGATTTTGTACTATAAATTATTTTTGGAATAATTTTGCAATTTATAGACATCTTCATCCTATAATAGGGGAGAAGAGTTGAAAGTAGGGTGGGAGCCTATATTAGGGACAAAAGTAGTCCCATGTGGGCCCCACACTAGACTGCCTTAATAAGCAATTGTAAAACAATTTTTACCCTAAAAGTCAACAAGGGTACTCATATCACTATACCATCAAAATTGTATTATAATCGGTGAATATTTGTGCCATACACAAATCGATATTCACAATATTACATGTGAGAGAATATTCAAAGAAAAATTGACAACACCATCTTATGCACTCTATTGATTTCATATGGCCCATAGCATTAAAACATGCAACCAAAATAAAAAATAGTATAACCCACACTCCTCTTTAATAACACCACTTGCATTACACCAAAGCCAATATTTTCATAGATCCAATGCTAGGAAAACAACTTGGAGCTGAGACTGTCCCATCAACAAATCCAATCCAATCGAACCTCTATCCCACTTGCCCACCAACACAACATTCATACGAAAATCAATCATTCATTTGTGTCCCATCGGTCAAATTGATGCTCACTACTACTGACGCCTTCTCTTATTTTGTCACCTACAACCACCAAAATCACTTGTCACGCAAAAAGGATTGCACACCATTAATACATACAAACTTTGCAGTTGAAGGCATTGGATCAAGATTCCAAATTTGAAAAAAAGACAAGAATTAAAGACTCCATACCAAACCAACATTGAACATATAAGGAGATTTTCAAATTCAAATATGCATTACTCAATCTCTTCCAATTTCTATTTAGCACGTCCCACTTTCATTTTCAATTATAAAATTTCTTGGAGAAAGATAAAGAAATTCTAGAGGCAGCAACAACAACACCATAAGAAGTTACATGTATTCTATTGCTACTAATTCTTTATGCCTACATATGCCAATATGTTGTATGGTATGAATATGTTGTCCACAAATCTGTAAATATTTGAGGTTTCACACTGATGTTGTTTACATTGGTTTTCATTCATGTTCTTTATGCCTCTGAATGCAAATATATTGTATGCAATGTCAATGTTTGTTACAATAACCTGTAACTCAATATCTCGGGTTTGAACTTACACTTTTTATGAATGTCAAGTCATTTTAGTTCAATTTCAGGGTTTATTTTTATATTTTGTATGTCTGCAAATATAGAGAAATTGTATGCACTGTAAATGTTTGTCACCCACTACCCTGTAACCTAGTATATGGGGTTTCAACTTTTACTATTTATGAATGTCAATGCATTTCTATTAAAGAATGCATTACTCATTTATATTCCTTTTTTCCTTGGAATGCAATTATGTTTGTATGCATTGACACTGTTTGTCATAGTAACATGTAACTCAATACCAAGGGTTTCACCTTACACTATTTATAATCTTTTTTTCCTTAGAATCCAATTATGTTTGTATGCATTGATAATGTTTGTCATAGTAACATGCAACTCAATACCAGGGGTTTCACCTTACACTATTTATGAATGTCAAGTCATTTCAATTCAATTTTAGGGTTTTTTTTATTCTATAGCTTGTGAATATAGATCAGTTGTATGAACTGTAAATGTTTGTCATTAGCTAACTTGTAACTCAGTATCTGGGGTTTCAACTTATCCTGTTTATGAATGTCAATGCATTTGTATTAAAAAAAGCATAATTCATTCTTTTCCAGTTGGGTATATTATTTATATAAGTTATGCATTGGGATGCAAATATGTTCGTTGCCAATGTTTGTCACAATAACATGTAACTCATTACATGGGGTTTTAGCTTACACTATTTATGAATGTCAAGTCATTTTAGTTCAATTTTAGGGTTCTTTTTTATTCTATATGCCTGCAAATATAGATCACTTGTATGCACTGTAAATATTTATCACCAACTACCCTATAACTCAATATCTGGGGTTTCAACTTATATTGTTTATGAATGCCAATGCATTTCTGTTAAAAAATGCATAACTCATTCTTTTCCAGTTGGGTTTATCATTTATATACGTTATGTGTTGGGATACAAATATGTTTTTATGCGATGTCAATGTTTGTCACAATAACATGTAACTCACTACATGGGGTTTTAGCTTACACTATTTATGAATGTCAAGTCATTTCAGTTCAATTTTAGGGTTCTTTTTTTTTCTATATGCCTGTGAATATAGATTAGTTGTATGCACTATAAATGTTTGTCACCCTCTACCCTGTAACTCGATATCTGGGGTTTCAACTTATACAGTCTATGAATGTCAAGGAAATTTAGTTCAATTTGTGGACTTTTAATTTTCTATATTTGGGATTCAATATAGAGAACAATGTATGCATTGTAAATGTATCACCCACTACCCTTTAACTCCATATCTGGGGTTTCAACTTATATTGTTTGTGGATTTCAATGAATTTATGTTCAGCTCTACATGATTCATTGTTCGGCTCTGCACTCAAGAAAGCTCCCTTTGTTTTTCAGTTGAGGTTTTCTACCTCACTATCCCTATACCATTGTCGTTTGTTTCAACAATGGTTAACCAATGTTTGTTCATGTCTCACTAACCTAGTTGTGCACTTTATATGTACAAATATACACACACATAGATATAGATATACATATATGTACGTATATATATTTATATGTATATATACATATATGTTTATATATGTATATATGTATATATATGTAGTTTTTCCAATTAGCAATATATATAGAATACAATTGTTAAACTTGATTTCCTCTAAGTCATTTCAATTCAAATAATAAATCAAACAAATTGTCAACATGCATATATTCAATAAAAACAAACTGTTCATGCACATTAAAGACAAATGCATTACAAAATGTCAACGATTGCATTACAAACTATTCATGTATACTAAGCATTGCATTGTAAATTGTCAACATGCATATCAAAGAAAAGAAAATTGTTCATACATCAGTGACTTCAACGGTGTTCAATTATTATTTTTTAACTGCTCCAAACATATTTTTTAATATTTGCAGGTGAAACTCTAAAGTTAATATGAGGTCAATCCAAAAAAAAAAACTGCCAAAGACAAAGTCATGTACGGAAGAGACATTAGCAGTCCCCCATGTGCATGAACCGGTTGTAGAAGCAAACAACAATCCTCAACCTATTGAGGCAATCCCGAAGATTGTTGCACCTATAATTAGGTGGGGAAGAGAATCAAAGGAAAAGAAATGGTCATCACAAGACATGGATAGGGACCTAGAGGATGTTGAAACTAACCACTCATAAAAGCCCTCTTTGGTCTCTAATGTTGTCTTCCATTCATCTCCTTCTCTCTGGAATCTGGTGATAACCACTCTTTAGATCTTCGTGAAGTACTCAGCTCCACTCAAACAATCTATGATGTCATCCATTCTTGGAAAAATCTATACTTGATGGTGATCTTATTGATGGCTTTGGAATTTTTACACATCCTCCATTCCCCATCCTTCTTTGGTGCTAGTACTACAAGTATTGCATATGGACTCAAACTCTCTCTAATCAATCCCTTTCGCAACAACTCTTGCACTTGTTTGTTCAACTCTTCACTCTCTGCTAGAGTCATACGATGAGCTGCCTTATTTGGTAAACTGGCCCCAAGAATCAGGTCCAATCTTAATCTTTAGACTGGAGGAAAACCTTCAGGTAAATAATAGCTTGAAACATTCCAAAATGGAAACCTTTATAGGTACCTCATTAGTATCTTCTTTATCAACTATAGGGATCAATGCAAAACACATGTGCTCATGCCTCATACCTTCTAAGAACTTTCTTCCATCTACCAAACAAATTTTTGCATTCTGCATACCTTTTCCTCTGCCTCTTTCAAGGGCTTCAACTTATGACGAACTCCATCCTTTGTCAAAGAATAGGTGTTGGCATGTCCATTATGTATTGCTCTCCAATCAAACTGCCAAGGTCTACCTAACAACATATGACAAACATCCGTAGGAATAATATCACACAATACCTCATCATGGTAATTTCCAATCTTGAACTTTACCAGACATTGTTCATTTACCAAAGCTTTATGGTCCTTTTGCAACCAAGCAATCCGGTATGGATTTGGATGTCTTCTTCTCTCCAAATGCAACTTACTAACCATCTCTTCTGAAACAAGATTATCGGTACTACCTCCATCAATAATAACATTGCAAAATTTACCCTCACACTTACATATGGTGTGAAACAAATTCTTCCTTTGGGTTGGCTCTTTCTTCTCATTTAGCAAGGCTCTTCTAGTAACAAGAACCTCTCCTCTTTCTACATCCTCAAAATGTGAAGATTCAGTATCTTCATCTACATGTGCAACTCGTGCATTACCCTCAGGTATTCTATTTTTCCTTCCTTGATGTTGAGGACACTCATATGCCCTATGCCCGTATTCTCCACATTGGAAATAGGTTCCATGAAAGCCTCCTCTCCCTGGTCATCACCCAAATATTCCTCTTCCTCTTTGGTCTCCATTATTTTGATCACAAGGACTATAGGTGTTATCTCCTTTCTAGTTTTGGCAGCTATTAGATCCTTCACCCTTCTTTTGGTCTTCATTTTGACCTCCATATGACCATCCACTAGTCCTTCCACCCCGACCTTCACCTCTTTGCTTAGTTTTGAACCTCCTTTTCAACTTCTCTTCTACCTTCAAAGCAAACTGATATGCTTCAATGGTGGACATTCTTACCAGTCTCAACTCTTAATTGAATGCTTGGCTTCAACCCATTTATGTAATGGACAACTTTCTCCTTGTTGGCCTCAGAATTACCTGTTCTAATCAAGACTCGGTAGAATTATTCTATGTACTCCTTATTAGATTTTCTTGTTTGTTTCAACCCTTGCATCTTCTTCAACAAATCCAACTCATAGTCCCTAGGAATGAACTGTGTTTTCAATTTTTCCACCATCCGATCCCATCTTGTTATTTTCTCTTTTCCTCTTCTATTTCTTTCCAATTGGACTTCTTTCCACCATATGCTAGCATGGCCTTTCAATTTGGCCTTTACAAATTTGACCCTAACTAGGTCTTCTATTTCCTTATACTCAAAATACTCTTCCATGGCATTGATCCAATTGATCAGCTCCTCTGGATTTAGGTTTCCAGACAAAAATAGAAACTTCTATCTTTGGCCTCTTTCCAATCTTGGAAATGGCACTAATTAGTCTGACTTCTCTAGGATCCATTACATCCTATGCGTCCTCTTCGAATGGCTCCTCATCTTTAGCCTCATCCTCACTTTCATCTCTTCTTCTGACATTATTTCCCCTACGCAACTCCTCTTGTAGTGCTTGAACTTGTCTCTGGAGGGCTCTAAAACCCTCTTTTGTTACCCCAACATTTCTCCATCCACGGTTTCTTCATGGAGGCATCTTTTCTCACAGAACACAACCATAAGTCTTGGTACAAATTGCCTCATGTTTGGCAATCTATTTACACACTCAGGAAAACCTGCTTTGATACCACTTGATGGAGGAAACTCCCCTAACAATCTAAAACTCTGTAACGCCCCATCCTGTGAACCCCAAAGGACATCAACACAATAATTACCGTACAATTTTTTTTTTTTAAAGCATTCCAAACATACATGTGATGCACATTAAATCAAAAGTCATATAACTTAATTAAACAAATTCACTTACACTTATGTCCCATGGGGTACACGAGGAGACATTACGAACTTAATTCCATACAACATCAATAAAGAACGAAAGCCAAAGATATAATCCATGACAAAGTAAACATTAACAAATGTAACACATACATGATAAATCATTGATAAGAAACCATTTGTGTACATAAATATAACATAAACATGATTAACTCAGCACATTGAATAACAACTTCCATGGGTCAATATCCACACAAGGTTTAACATTACATTACAGTACAATGTCCAGAGTAACAATGATACAACAACGTTCCCCAGCATGAATGGGAAACCATAAAGAATGATGTAGCTAATTAGATAAATACAAAGTATCATAACTGGCTCAAAGACGGATACAACTCTGGAGTTGCTGCAAATGACACCAATCTGCACCTCTCGATCCTCGATTGGGGACCCAATGGGGTGCTTAGCACGTTCCACCCGACCACATGGGTCCGAAGACCCACCCCCCGTGCTAAGGAGCTGACAAGAAAGAGACCTCAACCAAGAACATCCAAATAGAGGACCACAAGACTCAACATCATACAAGAGTAAAATGAAACCCAAAGATAGTCACAACATCAATAAACCATGACCAGAAAACATGACATCCAAATCATTTCACAATAGTGATAAACCACTTCAAAAACATAATAACAATAAATCAAATATCATAACATCAATAAATCTCAAGCCATAAAATCAAAAGACCACTTCCAGAGGAATTTAATGAAACAACTCCAAAAAGGGAAAGCTAGTGGAGAGTGTCATCACATGGCCTTACATGGATTATCCAGACATCCTGACTCAAGGTGCCGCCTCCATCTGTACATGAATTATCCAGACAACCTATCACTAGATGCTACCTCCATCTATGGTTATCCTGATAGCCTATCACAAGGCACCGCTCCATAGGGTGACTCATGCGGAGCCGCTAACCTCTCCTGAGAACGAGGTAACGACCTTGCCAACCACGGCCTTCTCAGCCTTCCATTAGTCTGCGAAAGCCCTAATGAAGATGAGGTAACCACAATTTTTAATCTTATTATGTGATTGCTACCCATCCCTCCTAAAATTCATTTATTATGTTTTCACTTGATTAACAAACTCATTCGTGGGTTATCCTGTGCTCTTCCTCTTAATCGAGGCATCGGCCCCCACGAAGAGCCACTCTCCCTAGATACCCAACAAACATCAAAACCAAGGGTTGTACCATCACAATTTGAACATAGAATTACAACATAAAAGCATGCGAGGCATTACCCATCTCACTAACAAGTACATAATCAGAATCCCACAAAGTTTTGTACAACCCTTTCAAATTAATGATACCAATATCTTGCCATGTCAAGAGCACACAAAATGAGAAACATTGACCAACAATAAAATCAAGCCTCTGGAAGACTCTCAAAAGGTTTACACTAGGGTTTCGTCGTCAAAGAACTGACAACAATAATTGCAAGACCTCAAAGAACTATTTCCAATTCAAATATAATGAGTGAATACATCAAGATAAGAACAACTCCATCCAAACTACATAATCAACTTCGATACAAACTAAATCGGGAATCCAAGGGAGACCTCTATTTCCTCCTCTCAGGATACCCATTACTCAATGAACTTTCAATTCGACTCATTAACAACTCAATCAGAACCATCAACCATGACAACAATACATTAACCAATTTACCACTCAACTCAAAAGACACCCAATAAATCAGCATAATAACCAAACCATAATCTTCCTAAGCAAACAATAACCATTCAAGAAGAGTTCAACTTGCACAATAGCACCCCATTTAACGAACTTCACCTAAAATCCTATACAAAACACATTATTTAAAACATACCCATAGTAAATTAGAACACCATCTAATAAACTCTTATATAAGAGGTCAACATTTAAAAGCTAAACTAATTCCATCAACAACACGTTACTACACAAGTTTTCTTCATAACTATAACTATATCCTTTCCATAATATTCTAATGTTTACCAATTCTCATTGTTTAATATAATCATTTAGTTTTTGAACCAAAGCGAACGTTCTACTCTAACATTTGAAGTTTGCAAGCGTATCAATAGATGGTGTCGTAACATTCGTATATTGATCTTTTCAAAAGATATAATCTTTCATTCCATGGGAGTATGCAAGTAATAGTTTAAAGAAGGTTTAACCCATGCATGTAAGTATATACATATATATGTGATTGCTTCTCTTTTAACTATAAGCTATCTTTTGATTAAGGTCAAATAATTTCATAAGGTAATTTTCTACTAATCATAATATGGAAACTAAATTGTCGAAAAAGAAAATTGAATATAAGAAATTTATTTAGATTGAATTAAGAATAATCAAAGACTAAGATTTAACTCAAGCCTAAGGATGAGAAGATAATAAGATGCCTATCCTATAACCTTTCAATTTATATTCTATAGTTAACTTAACATTTCTTTCAAGACCACTAACTTTTCTACAAGAATTTAATTTCATATAACCTAGTAACTTTAACTAAACAAATTTCATCTAAACTAAATATAAAGAACCAAGACCCGCACCTATACCACATACAAGTACTTCCGCTTTGATAGATTGTGAAAAGAATTGGAGAGTTTAATTAATTCACTACACCTTTGCAAGTCTAAAAGTTGCAGCTATGACGGGTTGCCAATGGTTTCAGGGAGGCTAACTTAATTTTGTACAATGCCTCAACTCTAAATGTTGTAACAGTGACAGGTTGCCAAGTATATTAGAAAGTGAATATTGGAATTTGGAAATATTGCCATCTACTTGCATTGTTATAATTATTTTCAAGTGTTGCAACTACGATAGATTGTCAGTAGAATCAAGCAGGTTATTTAAACATTTAAACTTCATATTATGTTCAAGTGCTGCAGCTTAGATAGATTGAAAATGAAATCAGAGAGATTATTTAAACCTTTACAACATTCTATTTCTAGTACCGCAGATGTGACAGGCTACCAACAGATTCAGGAAGGCTAATTAAACTGATCCACTCTCTAACTCCTAAAAGCTTCAGCTTTGATAGGTTGGGAATGGTATCAGGGAGGTTATTTAATTTACTACACAAGGTAGCAAATAGAGAGATCAGGGATATCACGCCACCTAAGACACCACTCAGAGTTCAAATTATTTAAGTCAAATCAGCTAAAAGAAGAAAGTCGGCGCCAAGGAATGATAATTCAAATTCAATACAGGGTCGGCTTCAAGTTAACAGATATCCATTATCAGAGCTAACATGTAGGGACAAAGGCTTGCAAAACTTGGCTAGAGTTTACAGAGTAAGCTTGACTTAATTCGTGTTAGACATGCATACCAAAAATGTTCAAAATAAAGGTGAAATCAAAGAATACTAGGATGGCAGATCTCCATACTCAAACAACCATGATTAGATCAAAACCTGGTCTTTATCTCGATTTGGCAGGTATATTTGAGCATGCCCAAGTGAGCATGTGAACCATGAATCTCTACGAGCTCGGACGACATTAAGTTACTTACCAACAAGTCATTCTTCATTGACTCACTTAGAATACTATGAACAAATCAAGGTGAACTAAGCTTGGTTAGGTTTAGAAACCAATCATCACAAGTGTCTTTGAGTTCAAGAGAATGCATGTATAGTCACTGTGTTATTGTGGAAAATGGTCATACCGCAGGTCTGAGACTTTTAGAGCAAGGAGGATGCCGCTATCAGCACATGAAGTCACACAATATACAAAATTGAAGGGGACAGATATACTACGCATTAGATTGAGAATCCATGTAAATAGAATCATACACAAAGAAATCAGTAGATGATGCCAAAAAGGGATGGATTTGAAACAATGATTCAATTCATTAACAGGTTTAAGGAGTCAGTCACTCTAAGCGGCTTCTACACTGTCCAAACCGAGCATACTTTGCCCCTGAGAACTTTTTTTTTTTTCTCAACTATGATGATGTCGATTTTTCTATTGTCTAAAAAGGAAAGAGGATTAATGAGCAACTAGGATTACCTGATAATCTCATATTTGAATCCTCCATCCCCACGTTGGTGATGAAGTTGACTATAGTATAGGCATCGATGGGATCTAGTGGCATAGTCAAATCCTCTGTCAAAGCTCTTCTTGCCTGTGCACACATGGAAGCTTGGAACCGGTTATCCACACCCTTACGCTGAAGCCTTCCCCATTATCATATCGCTACAACCAACATTTTTCACCCATTCTAAACCCTATTTCGTTCTCTCCCCCGGCACTCCTCTACCTCCTTAGTTCCCAAGAGTCTTGAAAAATAGGTTCCTTCATCCATGTAGAGTGGTTACAAGAACCGTTACATGCCACCAATAATACAAAAGACCCCATTTTTCTAATAATAGATTTATCTCCTTTATGAATAATGGTCGATTACATTTCTCCATTTATTCCTCCTTTTATTTTTTACTAAGTGTAAAGCAATAAGTGATGCCTATTGCATGAAAATCACTCAAGAAAAGTGGTCTCCTCCACCTTTGTTCGTCAATTACCGAATCTACCAATGCATGTTCAGCTTCCATTTCTTCAGTATCTAAAATATCTCTCAATTTATTTGCTATACTAACTTCCATTATACTTAAATAATTTATTATATTACTATTATCTGCTTATTTTATTATATTATAAATTTATATTATATTCAATGTAATAATTACCTTTCAATATTCTATTTTATTTACTTCTATTAATAGTGTAATTTTATTCTTTCATAACCTCTAATTATATTAAACCATTTATTTAATTATTTATTTTCCCTTAATTATCCACTATACCTTTTAACTTTAATAATCCTATTTAAATGTCGTAATTTGATCAGAAACATTTATCGACCAGATTTAATCAAATGCAGTCAAAGTCCAAACAATACTTGACCTCACAATGAATTGAAAAGCATTACAAAGGCAACACAAACAGAGGGCACTACAAACTCACAAAAACAATAGATAATGGAACAAACAATATGCAAGAAGGAAAGAAAATATTTTCTATTATCACTGAAATGAAGATGAAATTAGAACATTATATTTTCCATCACATGGGATTTTTGATTACATAAATCTACAAATCTACAAATTGGAGCCACCATCTACTCTGCTCTGGCCTCTCTTCTATAGTCCCTCTTTATATCCTTTATTTGGAAGGTGTAACTGTCCTAGAATCTTTTGGAAAGTGTAACCGCCCTAGAATCTTCTGGAAAGTGTAACTTCCTCAAGAGGATATTTTGAGATTTTATTAATTTTGGTATTACAACTTCGCGGGGTCATAAATTTTGGTATTAAGTAGGGCCTAAAGGCCATCCACTTTCATTTTCCACCAGTTTTTCAGGCCCATCCGGAGCCTCTAAGTGCCTCAAAATTGACCTCGAAGATTTTACTAGGATTTTCAAAAATTAAAATTTTAATATCTCTCAAATGAAAAATGGTATTGAAGTGATTTCTTTTCCATTGGCTTCAATTTACCATTCTGGAGGTTTGTGTAAGATTTTTTTGTGCAACTGTACATAAATGCAAACTTACTAAAATAGTAACCCTACCAAATTTAGCCCTTATTGAAAAGAAATGACATTTTTTTGGGTGATGCAAGATTTCTCTTACACCCTGGATGCTCCTGCATCACTATTAGTAAACCCAATTTTTTGTCTATACGAGACCATTATATGCCGCAAGGACATTCATGCGTTGTGCTGTCCTCCTTAGTCAAGAGCCTACTGGTTTGCTGAAGAGACCTCTACAATCTTCTCTTTTGGTCCTTGAAACTCTCATCCTCTAATTTTGCATGAAACATAAAATATAAACAACTCCCTTTGTCTTCCCATTTCATCACCAAAACTTTGATCCTTAAGGTAGTCAAGAAACATTTTCCCTTTGAGATCATGTCATTTTAGGGTGTCAAATTTCCTCCTCTACATAATTGTTTGGAGTAATATATGAGGTTTGGTGACAAATCCTTTGACAAAATATAGTTGAATAAATTTGTGATTTAATGGTGAAGATTTCGTGGTCATCACACACACTATTTGGGATATATTAAAACTTCTTGTTCAGGCCCATCAATTTATGAAAAGTCTAATATCGCACAATTATGGAGGGTTGGAGCAAAAACCTTTTGTAGGGGTCCATGGGACATCATTATGAGCTTTCTCTCCAATTTTTTTGCGAATTGGAGAACTTTGAGTTTTTCGCTTGCCAACACCTAACTTCATCAATTGATATGATTAGTCTTCTCCAAATTGATGGTAGAGTTTTAAAGCATGATTTTTAAGAAAATAAATGTTAATTTCCATGTTAATTTTGATTTTTATATTGATGTTAATGTGTGAGCATGGGCAAGGCATCATATGTTGGAATAATAAATTAATATAGTTATAGAAATTATAATTAACATGTTGGCCCCATAGTTGTCGTTGCACCAAAAGGTCGGCCTATTAATGCCCGATACAACTGCTAGAGTTAATGGATCCACGGGAGGTGATAAGTCCATGTCAAGAATCCCGAGGGGAGCGCTGACCATTTGCTAACAATCTCCCCCTCAATGCAAGCCGAGGGGATTCGAACCCGACACCTTTGGATTTGATACCAATTGTTGGCCCCACGGTTTATGTTGCACGAAAAGGTCGACCTGTTAATGCCCAATACAACTGCTAGAGTTAATGGATCCATAGGAGGTGGTAATTCCATGTCACAAATCCCAAGGGGAGCGTTGACCATTTGGCAACAAAACAATCATTTGGTTGCTTGAAGGTCAAGCATTAATATTCCATGCTAAATCAGAGTTAATAGGAAAAGAAGAAACCAAGGAAATACAGAGGGGCACATAGCTATAGGAAAGAAGAGAAATGAAAAAAAATTGGCTGAGGGTGTAGACCGTACCATAGAGGAAGAGGGGGACAGAATAAAATGCCAAATGTATTTAAATTTAAAGACCAAATGCCCACACCATACTAAAGAATGGATGGAAAATATAAATTAAATTATAAAATTGCATATGTGGCTAAGGGATTCCAAGAGACTGTGTCATATGGTGTGGAGTAAAATTTGAAATATGATACACATTTTTATGAGTGAAAATACAGAGGCCACATATATGAAAGGAGGAAAATGATTGGTTAAGAGCTACACAACCATAAGGAAAATGAACAGGCACACCATGCAATGAGATGGAGAGATCATTGATGACCAAAGGGGGCATAAGGAGATCATTCAAGGTAGATTAAAGAGGAACAATTGGAGTGAATATGTAGACAAAAAGGAATGAGAAGTGAGAAAACAATAAAATTGTATATTTGAAGGAGTTAAAGGAGGTCATGGCATATATAAGAAGATGATATTATATGCAAGAAATAAAAATGTGGGGTGTGTAGCAAGAGAGGAGCTACAAAGAGTAGAGGTAAGTGCAAAGTCTATGGAGAGGCCATGCTTTGGCAAGAGGCCATTTCAAGATAGGAAATAACAAAAATAAAATGTGTAAGAGATAAAGGGAGAGAGGTTGTGACCAAGAGACAGAGAGTAAAGGTTCAAAGAAGCCACAACTCATAGAGATATATGTTGCAAAGTTTGAATGAGGACATGAGGTTTAAAAAACACGAACAACCATAAAAGAATTCATAGAGGGAATAGGGGATCACAAGTATGCAAATTATATTTTGCAGATGAGACTAGCTAGATGGGTCATGCCTAATGGGATAAACAAAAGTAAAAGAAGACGCCATATAAAACCTATAAATACAGATATAAATTAGAAGAGGAATTCAACAAAGATAAATCGTGGTACAAATAAAGCATAATCTCTTGTGTTCATGTGAAGGAATCTCTATAATTTTATAATCTAATTGAAAAACCAATGAATTTGAATAAATGTTTAGTTGTTTGTTGTAATCTTTGGTAAGAGTATCGCCCATTGTAATTGTGAATTTGTGTGAAATTTTGGTTTGTGATAGCGAGAGGGAGTACCTCTTGAATCAAAATAAGAAAGAGGATAAATGAGAAATATTTGGAATTCAAGGAATAAAGTAAGAAGACAAAAGCATGTGACAAAAAAATGTTAGAAAATTTACTCCTACCTCTATAGGTCTCAAATATATTTGTGGGGCCTTGAATCCTAAGATCTATAAAAGTGTAATCTTGTCAAATGTTGTGCTTGATGCACTATAGAGGGGGCTTAAGAAGAGAGGAGGATTAAGAAACAAAACCATAAACAATCAATTTTATGTTTTGCTATAACAATAAAATTACATAAAATAAATAAGCAATCAAACATAAAAAAATTAGAGGCATGCCTTTTGCACTCAAATATATTCCAATTCTTTGTATATATAAATTCAATTTTATTTTTAATAAGATATATGGTAGTTGAGTCTTATATTGTTAATTCCTTTTTTTCCATTACTTTTGTGTTACAATGCAATTACAATTTTGGTGCAATGCAAATGGGGAGGCACTGGTGTTTTTTAAGAATTGAGCCATGTATTCTAGTTAAGTACTTTCAATCTAAGTTGGATTTGATCAAAGTAGGTTAAAAAAAATTGGTGCAATTTAAACTTTCTTATTTGGCACCATTATCGTAGCATTTTTCTCTTCTATCCACATTTTGTAACATGTAAGTGCAAGCTAATGGGTCTACATTTAGTGGAAGAATCACAAATAGAAAAAAATATTGATAGCATTGGGTACTCATTTCATAAAAAATTGGGTACCCATTTAGGATAAGACTCTTGAACCTAAAATATTACCCATATGGAATAGGTACCCATTTTAAATAGAAATGGTTACCCATATAAAAGTGAAACAAACACCCATTTCCATTTACATCATATACTTATTCATTTATTGAACGGATACACATTTTTTTTATAAAGGGGTAAAAATTTATTGAATCAACCAGCAAAGTACAAAAAGCAGGGGCCAGGAGCCCGTAAGAGAAAACAACACCAGCAGAAAAAACCCCCAAAAGGGGCACAACTAACTATTCATATCTTCCTTGACCAGACTCTCAAGATCCAAAGCACACTCTGGAGGCAGGTGAGTCCAATCTCCCATCCTCCATCCCTCTCCACGATCAGAAGCCCACTTAGCCAGGCAATCAACAGTCTTATTCCACTCACGAGGAACATAGCAAAAAGAGACAACATCCAAAGAGGTGCTCAACCTAAGGATTTGTCTACCCACCACTGCCAGATGCCAATCCACATCTTCCATCCGTTGCAAATTCAGCATATCCACCACCACCTGAGAGTCAGACTCGCAGATAATCTTGCTCCATCCGAGAGCACAACCTCTTTCAAGAGCCACGAGGACAGCAAGTGCCTCCATGTAATTATTGGTTTGAATTCCCTTATATTCAGAGAAAAAGAAAATAACCTTACCAGAGCTGTCCCTACCAATTCCTCCAACCCCAGCATGCCCGGGATTTCCCCTAGAGGACCCATCAGTATTGATCTTGAGAGTCCCACTAGGGGGGGGGACCACTTTCCTTCCCTACAAACCTTCCTTTTAGCTTTCCTGCTTCTGGTCTGTTGTATCTTCCAAGGAGCACCACTAGGATCAGCACCTAGAATATTCAACTTTTGAACCACTCGCACATCTCCAGGAGCAATATCCTCCGAGAGATCACACTTCGCAGCAAGAGTCTCCTGTAGCATATTTATTACTTGCAGCCACACCTGTTGCACCCTCTTTGGCTTATCCTGGAAGATCCTACGATTCCTTTCCAACCACACCTGCCAGATAATAAATCCTGGACCAATATCCCAAGCCACCTCCAGAAAGGAAGTCTTAGAAGGGGGTCTACCAAGACTATTCCAAAACTCAACCAGAGAGTGAGGATGAATACAAGCATGCTCCCAAGCTTCCCACCACCAGTGCCAAATAACCCTGGTGAAAGAACATTGGAAAAAGAGGTGTGAACTATTTTCTTCACTTTGATTACATA
The DNA here is from genome assembly GCA_007258455.2 of Sequoia sempervirens. Lineage (NCBI taxonomy): Eukaryota > Viridiplantae > Streptophyta > Pinopsida > Cupressales > Cupressaceae > Sequoia > Sequoia sempervirens. The sequence goes on from VDFB02111007.1 coordinate 168,146, forward strand.
AAGTGCAGATAGAAGGCCCATGAAAGCCCCTCTTCTGGAGATTCTCCCAGGTAAGACATCTATTCTGAACCACAAGCCATAAGAAGAAATTGCACTTGGGCCAAGCCGACTTATTCCAAACTTGTTTCCACCACGATATGTCAATCCTGTCAAAATTTTGTCTTTCCAACTCTTGATAGCCTGAGGCAACTGAAAACTTCCCTTTTGGATTGGGACCCCAGGCGAGGGTATCAGCTCCTCTTAAAGAGTTACACGCTCTGCCAGCAAGAATCCTAGCAAGAGTCTCCCTCTCTCCCTCAGAACCCCCAGGGGGCCATTCTTGGGGTTCTTTCCATCTGGCAACCTCGCCCCTTCCCACTCTTAAAAACACCTTAAAATCCTCGACCTTACTCCATCCTGCTGCAAGGAAACTGTCACATAAAGGTTGAAGGTGGGGGTATTGAGATAGAATAGGAGGAAATCCATCCCAAGAATCCTCCCAAAATAGGGCATCCGAACCGCTATTGCAAATCCAGAAAAGACCATTTTTAACTAACTGCGCCCCTTTCTTCAAAGTCTCCCAAATCATGGACCCTCTTCCAGTCAGGCTGTACCTTGGTACCTCTTTCCCATTCACCCCACCAAGATACTTAACATTAAGGATTTTAGCCCAACCTTGATCTTGGCTTATGCACCATCTCCAAAATAGCTTAGCAGCAAGAGCCCAACCGTTCAAGCTTGTTTTCCTCAAACCAAGGCCACCATCCTGCTTTGATCTGCAAACACAATCCCATTTGACCAAACTCCATTTTGCGGAAAGCAAATTACCTGTCCATAAAAATTGCCTGGACAGGGCATCAAAGTCCTTAATGAAACCAGCAGGGGCTGACTGCACAAGACACCTGTAGATAGGGAGAGCTTGGATCACAGACTTCAAAAGAGTCATCCTACCAGCAGTTGAGAGCCATCGGTGAGTCCAATGACTCACCTTGCTTCGAAGCTTATCCAAAATCTCTTGCCATACACCCCTTGATAACTTTTGGTCTGAAAGAGGGATGCCAAGATACACTAAAGGAAGCGTTCCAATTTGAAACCTCAAGATATGTGCAATCCGAACTTGAATAGAAGCGGGGGTATTGAAGAAGAAAATTTGTGACTTTTCTTCATTAATCTTCTGTCCTGAGGCTTTCACATAAATATCCAAGACTCTTCGGAAGCTAGCTGCCTCCTGAATTCTTGCAGCACCCATCAAAGACGTATCATCCACAAATTGGAGGTGAGAAGAAGGAGGAATGCCATGCCCCCACTTCCAACCTTGAATCCCTCCCTGACTAACTTGAGACTTGATAAGTCTTCCCAATCCTTCTGCCATCAGGATGAAAAGGTAAGGGGAGAGGGGATCCCCTTGCCTAAGGCCTCTGGCCGCGCCGAATAAGTCAGAAGGTTCACCATTAATCAGGACAGCATAAGAAGGTGAAGTGATGCAGCTCATAACCCAGCTGATCCACTCCTGACCAAAACCAAAGGCCTGTAAAACTTTCTGCAAAAAACTCCATCTGACCCTATCATAAGCTTTGGCCATGTCCAACTTTATGAACATAGCTTTTTCCTTGGAGGCAGCCATAGAGTGCATAGCTTCAGCCGCTATGATAACCCCATCCAAAATTTGTCGTCCTGTAACAAAGCCCCCTTGCTCCTCGGATATTAGGTTATTGAGCCATGGCTTTAACCGTTCAGCTATCACTTTTGTAATTATTTTGTACATCACATTGCACAAAGCAATAGGTCTAAAGAAATTAAGGGAGTTAGCTCCTTCCTTCTTTGGGATGAGAGCCAGGAAAGTTGCATTCAAAGCCTTCAGCATCTGCTTGTTGTGAAAGGATTCCTGCACCACTTCAAAGAGGTCCATCTTGACAATCTCCCAAAAGGCTTGAAAAAACTCTATAGGAAAACCATCTGGTCCTGGGGCTTTACCCTTTTTCATTCCAAACACAACAAGTTCTATCTCAGATAGAGTAATGGGCTTAATGAGAGCCTCATTCATTTCAGGAGTGACCAAGGAGGGAATGCAAGCCAGAACCAAATCCTCCTCAACCCTAGCCAGATCAGAGTCTTCTGAAAACAAACTCCCAAAAAATCTAGTAGCCTCCAAAGCAATCTCCCTATGAGAGGAAAGCAGAATCCCTTCAGCCGTCGTGAGAGAATTGAGAACGCTCCCCTGTCTTCTGTCCTTCACAGTGTTATGGAAGAACTTTGTATTTTTGTCCCCTTCCTGGAGCCAATCAATTCGAGCTTTTTGCTTCCAGTAGATCTCTTCACGGAGCTCCCATTCCTCTAGATTCTTTACTGCTGCAGCTTCTTCTCTATATAGCCCATCAGACAAGCCCTGTTCTCTGATTTGGCGAGTAATATAGTCCACCCTCCGCTGTGCTTCTCTCTTCGCTCCAAAGAGATTTCCAAAGCATTCTCTGTTCCACCTTTTCAGCTTAAACTTAACATACTGTAGTTGCTTGACAAAAGAAAACATAGCGGTGCCATAAGCAGGCTTCCCTTCCCTCCACCAAGCAATGATATAATCCTGAAGAGAAGCATCCCACAACCACATAAGCTGAAACTTAAAGGATGGATTCTTTGTCCTCTGAAACTTAGAAGCAGTCAAAAGAATTGGCCAGTGATCTGAGCCCCTCCAGTCCAAAATTTCTGAACTAGTAATCCAACTGTCTGCTATCCAAAAACAGGAAACCAGAAACCTATCTAATCTTTCCGCTATTGCTTCCGCCCCACATCTCCTATTGTTCCAAGTGAACAACCCATTGGAAGGTGTGATGTCCACCACCCTCAAGCTTTCAATGTTACTCCTTAAAAGGCCTGCCGAGGGATCGAGCTTGGGATTACCTCCCCGCTTCTCTTCCAAACTTAAAACAGCATTGAAATCTCCTGCCAGAATCCAAGGGAATAGAGGGGCAAGAGAGCGGACATAGCCTATATGTGACCAAAGCAAAGTTTTTCCAATAAAATCAATCGGAGCATAAACATTAGTGAAGAGAAGAATCTCACCAGTTACACAACACGTGGCCACCAAGGAAATAGCAGATTTGCTAGAGACCCACCACAGCGGGACCAGTTTGCGAGGATCCCATAAAAGAGCCAACCCCCCAGAACATCCTTGAGCGCCAATGCACTGGCAAAGACATCTCGGCCAAATCTTAGCGGCCGTATCATGCATCCTATCAATGGATAACTTAGTTTCCTGAATAAAAACCACCTCAGGCGAATGAGACTTAATCAAATCCCGAATAGCTTTTTGTCTAGGGATGCTATTCAACCCCCTTACATTCCATGAAAGAACAATCATTTCTGATGAAGAGGGAAGTGGGAATCAATGGTCTTCACAGAACCAGACTCCACTAAAGTCTCTCCCACTAATTTCACCTTTTCCTGGTCTTTCTTTCTTCCCACCTTAAGAGTCTTCTCTGGGGTGTCTTTTCTAATGGTTTTTTGATGAATACCTAAAAAGGAGGGGGAACCCTTGCTTTTGCTCTCCTCCTGCCGAACATTACCGGTGCAAGCCTTGGTTCGGGCATGAGCAGAAATCTCCTGTAGTTCCTTGGCTCCACTGGTTTCCAACTCCTCAACAGGTCTCACAGAAGTAGTTGTGTCCATCAGTACACCAAGCTCTCCCTCTTGTGGATCGATCAGAGCAACATTGTTCTCCTCCCCACCTATTTCCTTTGCTTCCAAGAGCTCGTGGCTAACCGGCATGTTAGCAATGGTTCCATCAAACTGTTCCAAGTCATCCAACCCATCAAACCTATTGAAAACCTCATCTGTCTGTCTGTCCTTAAAGGTCCTCTTTTGGCCGTGACCCTTGTTACGCCCTCGTACAGGGATAAAGCCCTCCGTGTCCTCCCTCATAGGGGCCTTCCCTTTATCTTGGGTGTGAGGAGCACCAGCCGGCCCTATTTTTGAATTCTCTGTAAGTTTTGATTTGGGGCACACCCTCTGCAAATGTCCATATTCATGACAAAGGCGACAACGAAACGGTAACGTTTCATAGTCAAGTTGCTGAATCCATGAACTTGACCCCAACCGAATTTCGATAGAATCAGGCAAGGGCTTATTCAAATCAATTTCGACACATACCCGGGCATAGGTAATTACCTTCTTCTCCATAGTTTGTCTCGAAGGACCAACTGGTTTTCCAAGCTGACTTGCAACTAAACTAAAAATGTCCTCCCTCCAGAATTCTAAAGGAAGCCATGGTAATCTCACCCAGACCGGAACCCGCGAAGGAAGCTCTTCTGTGGGATTGAATCCCACGTGCCAAGGCTTAATGAAGAGACCCACTTGATTGTAGAAATAGGGCCCTCCTTCGAAAACTTTATTCCTGTCTGACATGCAAGAGAAGACCACTTGAAAATAGCCATTGGCTGCCAGCAGAACATCCATATCCCCCTCCGGAGACCAGGTACGCCGAGCCCATGATTCCAAAAAAGACAAGGATACCCGAATCCCTAGAAACTTACAGATCAGAGCATGCTTTGATAAATAGTTGATATCATCCACAATAGCTTCAGGTTGGATCTCAACAACCGGCCGATTATCACTCTTGGCAAGGCACCCATTCACCTTTGAGGGCCTAAAACCTCCAGACAGATATGAGGATTCTCCCATGCCTGTTCCAGACTCACCAAAAATAGGATTTGTATGCAATAATACCGAAGGATTGCTCCCTGCCACCGCATCCTTGAAAGACAACCCCTTACCACCACCGGGGGAACTCCCATTTGGAGCCATGCAAGGCCAAAGACAATAAAAAACCCCAGAAATCCCCACAACCCAAAACGCACCAGAGAAGATCACAGGAAATAAAACCCAGCCTCCCTCCACCGAGTTTCAAACCCCACAATAAACCGTAGCCCCCCACAGATGCGAGAACACCCCTCAATCACCGCATGCAGAGCTCAAAACGCGCAGGTTGAAGCAGAAAAACGCGTACAGAAAGCACCGGAAACCAACAAAAGACGTGGCCACCAAGCCACGGGCCTGCGCACTAGAACCCCCCCGATCAGTCACCAGAATGAAGACTCAAAGCACAGCTAGGGCCAGAGACCCTAGCGCCTTCGATCCTGACCGCATCCCGGGACCATTGGTTTTCATCACCCGGACTTGCCCGGATACACATTTTGGAGTAGGTACACATTTCTCAATTTTTTTGAAATTTTTGAAAATTGTGGTTTGTCTTTTGTTTTAGGCTTGGAAGCCCAACCCTCATCCTTGGACCTACAAGTAGAATGCCATGAAAACAAGAGAAAAACTTACTTTAGCAATATTGCTAACAACTTTTCTTTTATATTTTTTTGATGAAATTCAAACTCATTATAGATGACAATGCCTACTTTTCAAATATGTATTTTTTTTTTATGATTGGACATATTTCTATATTTTTTAATTAATTTATGAGGAAATTCGTTCATAAAATTGAAATGATAGGTATTACTAGTATTTTTATTAAATTTTGAAATTTGTTTTTTTTAAATAAATTATATGTGACCAATATAGACATCATTATTTGCATAATAAAAAATATTTTATGATTACTTTAGCTCAAATTATGTTGGATGTACACAAGGGGCTTTCAAAAATAGCAATTAGGGCCAATAAAAAAATAATTAAATAAATATTTATAAAAAATATCCTAACCAAACTTCATTATAATATATATCATTCTCTAAAAGGAATTAGAACAATACTTTTGTTTATTTCAAATTATTCTAGCCATACATGTGCATGTTTTGGCTCAAAATATAGGGTTTAAACTAATATCTTTTTACATACTATTCAAAATCAAAATTTATCATTTGAGTATTAAGAATAAATTACATAGAAACAAAATCCTACATTTCATATTTTAGACCTTGTTAAGTATTTATGTCTAAGCGCTTCAAATTTGTACTCCAACTATGACAAATTTTTATTTTTAAGAAAAAAAACTTCATCTTTTTGACCAAAAAGTTGACCATCTTACACTTACCCTAATTTTATTTGTCAAAGCAATCAATGTCATTTCATGCATGTCAAAGTCAAACAAATTCACCTAGAGATAATATTTTACATGTACATAGCCCTCTAAATTAGATTTTTATAAAATATAATATATAACCTATTTTTAAATATTATTTTTTATTTATTTAATAGTCAGGATAGGTTCGTTGCAATTATAAAGACCTTCTCAAGACACTAGGAAAGTAACAAACTAGGTCAATTTTAAAAAAAATGCACTGCACTTTGCACGAATGCCTTTATGTCAACAAAAAAGTTAATCTTGATGAATAGGAAAAGAGAAACATGTCATGGTAAAATCTAGGTATAAATTGCTACTTGGTATCAATTAAAAAATCAACAATAAATAAAATATTTAATAAAAAAATTATTAAAATTTATTTCCACACTATATATTGAAGTTAATGATCTAATTCTAATAAAACTTGGAAAGATTTAATTTGTAATAAAAGTTATGTGTTATGGTAAAATGTCACTCTATCAAATAATCTTGATGAGCACTAAGAATATATATATATATATATATATATATATATATATATATATATATATATATATAGTAGCGCCCCTCCGTTTCAGCCGTCCTTGAAACACAAGTTGTTTGTTGGGCAGTCATGTCGTTTTAGTTATTTAAAAGTGTTTTTGAGTAAGTGTCTATTGGTGTATTATTGTGTATTGTGTTATTGAATACTTTATATACCCTTGTGCAATTAATTAATTAAAGGAGGTAATTTAAATAAAATTAAAATTAAAACAATAATATAATAAAAAGTTACTAATAAATAGTTGGATTAAATTATTTAGATAAAAGTTTTGTTCTGAATTATATTTTTATTTGGTAATTTATCATTTTGGGAAGATAATTGTTTAATTAGGAAAATAAGAGGAATTTTAATATGAATTTAGAAGATAAGTTTTTAAACTGCAGTTAAAACAAAGCGAGAATAGATTAAAAAGGATAAGATTTTCAAATTTAAGCGTTAAAAGCTAGAAAAGTTGGAAAAAATAAAAAAATAAAAATAGAAAAAGGCAAGAAAAGATTAAAAAAAAAAGAATAAGATAAAAACGTGAGCATGCACGGCTCGAAATTGAAATTGAAATGGGAAACTTGTTATTTTTATTGTTTTTTGTTTTTCAAAACCTCATCTCTGGGATTTTATAGTGTTGGTTTTGGGAAATGGAAGGGGGGAAACATTTGTATTTTTTTTAAGAACACTTAGCTCTGCAAAAAGGCATTCTGAAAAAAAAAGAGGAATCGGATGGGTCTGGAGGCTGCGAAGGAGGTCGTTATGGCATATTGTTTCCACTTTCAAGTGTTATATTCCAGGTTGGCTCCTTCATCGCACACCGCTTTGTTTATCTGTTCAAATGTGGAGTTCGTACTCTATTAATGTTTTTGATTTCCTTCTCCCTCTGGAAAATTTGTTATGTTGGCCTATGAATACATACATATCCTTATTGTTGGATGGAAATCGATGTTATGGTTGGAACTTGATACACACACTTGGGTGTTTTGTTCTATGTTGAGGCCTTCCCTTTTTTTCAACCGATTCTCGCATGTCATATCACACTGTAATCTGCAATTTGTAAACCCCTAGTATCTAATGATTTGATATTGAATCTTCTCAGATTTATCTTGTTTTCTTTAATGATGGTGTATTCATGTTTGGCATCTCTTTTTAGAGTTTCAATTCTTATACTCTTGATTCTTTGATGTCATTCTTGGGGAAACTACCTTCCTAGTTGGTAGCTACGTCGCCCTTGTAACTTTTATCCTAAATCAATTCGATCTTTGATTAGTTTGTTTGTTGCCTTAATGAAAGAATGAGGCCAATTTTCAATGATTTTTTTTTTTGGATAGTTTATAGATCTTATTAAACTCACTTGTCCATGCTCTCCAGAGCTCAATCTGATTGCGCAGGTCTATTTTATTTCTCATTGATTCTTTAAACATCTTCAATAATTTTCTTTTAAAACATGGTCGTCGTATGTTATGTTACCCATGGCGCACATCCCCGAGGACAATTTCTCTTGCTGCAATGTTGGCATTGACTTTCGATGCAGCATAGTATCTAGAAAATGATCGGTATAACCATCAAACGTAATAAAATTGCTACTTAGTATCTCTGTTTGGTATTCTATACCCTCAAAATCTGTAGTTCATCAATGCCTCCAGCCGCAAGCCTCTTCACTGACCCCAAGTCGATATATGCTCTCACATTTGTGTCCTGGTCTTCCAGCGCACAAACCTGGCATCTCTCCATTCCTACGCCTTTCTTTGAGAAATTTAGAGTTGTTTCCAAAGTTTATTGGGCCTTTTGTGGTGCGTCAACATGGTTTCTGTCTCTCCTGGTCATAGTGTCCTTCGCAGTCATATTGTTGGTTGTACGCGTGTTTAGAGTGCACTACTCATGCTTCACAATTGATAATTGCTGGTTGGAGCGGTGAGATTCAGATTCTATGTCATCCCTTCGTTTTGCATACATCGAATCTCTTAGGGGTACTGATGTGTGAGGTGCGTGTAGTCATCATTTATGGTGTCTGCAACTGCTTTGTAATTCATTCGACCCTATTCGCTTGATAATGTTTATTGTCCTTTTCGTAGCTTTTTGTATCTAATTCACAGTTGGATTACTTGTTGCATCCAAACCATATTGTGCGCTCATCGCCTACTTTTAAGCGTGCTTTGTGAGTTGAAAACTATTAGAATCTGCTTATAAATCACATTCCTTACCTTGTAGGTGTTTTTAGTTCGATGACCTTTCAATCATATAGGTTTTTTTAGATCTATTAGAAGACCAAATGCTATCCATATAAGCATGATAAGATTGAATATATATATATATAT